>CAJDYZ010006842.1:73812-90611 GCA_903986555.1 Heterotrigona itama
GTATTATTAATATTATTATAATAAATAATGAATGAATATCGTATCATTCAGTTATATTTATTAAAAATTATAATATTTCGCAAAAAAATTACATTATACACAATGTCTCAGCTAAATGGAATCACCCTAAATATCTGCCTTATTTATTGTTACATCAAAAAACAATGTTGCACTATCTCAAAGGCTACATTCTTCTCAAGATCATTTTTTTCAAGATTTCAAAGTCATCATGGTTTTTTAAAATGGAATTGTAGATTTTCTATATTCTTACAGAGCACAAAAAAAAATTCAGTTCATTCACTCAATCTCAAGGTGTGAAAGTAACTATAATTTGTTAATACACATACGGCGGAGCGAGTTACACATTCATTATCCGAACATTAGATGAAATTATTGAAATTATTGATCCAGTGAATGATTCGTTAGTCTTTCTTCTAGTCAAAGTATAAAGATGTATCGAATATGTAACTAAATCTGTATGCGTGTAATTGTAATTATTTTTGCGAATTTACAAATGCGAATATCTCGAGATTTGAGATGAGAAAGAGGGAAAAGAAATATGCGATTCCATTTAAAAAAATTTAATAACCTTGAAGTTTTATGAAAAATTAATTTAATTTTAAAAGAAGTTTATGTATATTCTTTCAAAAAGCACCAATTTCCAATCGACGTAAAATTTTGACAAGATGAAGGGGACAGGGGTAGCATCACGAATATAAAATATCAGTTTCGGATTTTTGTTAATTAGCAAGATGTTAATAAAAAAACACTTTCTATACAATATATTGAATTTTGCTTATACAGATATGACTAATACAATGGTCAAAGTTGTGTAAATAGATATCATCGGTGAATGTTGGAAAATTGTTTATACATAATAATGTGTCAGTTTTGTATCTATAGGATGTCTTATGTAAACTTGATTATTCACATCGTGGATAAGGATTACCTGTAGCCAGAAAAATACATAATACAAATCTAAACACAACTCCTATTTTTTTTTTAGTGAGTAATTATAAAAAAAGAAAAGTTGCCCAGGAATGAAGTTAATTATACTGATTTTAGATGGGACACCCTATAGATATCGAAGCTGATGTCAGCTACGTAACATCCGGCATCTGTCACAATGACGAAAACAGTTGAAGACTGAATTCAGTGTGTTATACTAAAAGTTTTTTTTTTTTATTAATATCTCTAATAAAAATCCGAAATTAAATTTTTATACTTAGAATTCTTATTTCTTCCTCTATATCGAGAATAGGTGCTTTTCGGAACTACATTCAATTTATTTTCACCCTTCGGTGTAGTTTTTGAAATAGTGCAATTTTACCCTGAGAAGTTTTTCATGAATCACAATAAACAAAATAGATATTTAATTGATCTTATTTAATTAAGACATTTTGTATTATTATATCATTCCAAGCAGAATAATTTTAATAAATACGAATTAATTTTTTCTTTCTCTAATTTATATAATATAAGAGACTATCCTTTTATTGGATCTGAATTATTTTTTTGTCTTCGAAAATTTGTTTTGTTGGCACTAAAGTCATTAATACTAGCGTAAATTTGTTCTTAATTACGCATGCGTAAGAAAATGAAAACAGATTTTCTCATTGCATTTTGATACTACACTAGTATTTTAATACGATGCAGTAAGGGGTGTCGTACTGCTTGTTAAGAGTTAAGCATTAAAAATAATAAATATTTAAAATATTGACAATCAAATATTATATAAAACTGTCCGTTACTAATGTTTTAAAAGTATTATAGAAAAATGTTGATGGATCGTAATGAATCGAAACTTTAAATTTATTTGTAAAATGGTCATATAATAATTTTTCATTCTTTTGTGTACGATTTTTGAGTTTGAACAACTATCAACGCGACAACATGTAAATACATATATTGTACAATCATATTTTATTACATATTTAATAAGCACAAAATGTTATTATTTCATGCAGCCTAAAAATCATAAAAAATATCAAAAGATGAATGTCACAAATCTTGATCATAATGACATAGAAAATCTATTGCTAAAAGAACATCATTGCATTTTATAAATTTAAATATTGCTTCAACTTAAATGCATATTTATCTTTTGATTTACATTTAGATTCTATATTACAGTAATTAAAACATTTTTTACAGAGATATTTCATGGTAAAATATAATACAGAATAATTTATTATAAGTGAATGAATTTAGATATTACATTTAATAGATCTAACAGTATTGTAGGTAACAAGTCTTGTTTTATTTAATTATAATATTTTAAGCATGTTTAAATAGGATGATAGTACATAGTATTTTGTCCAAATATGCACGCACAAAATCTTTTAAGGGAGAGAGTGCATGAAACTCTTAAAGAAGATCCAGAAAAAAATACTGGCTGAACTTGTTCATAGGCAGATGTACTCTAATTTTTACAAAAATGGTTTGGATCCTCTTCATTATTATCTACAGTTTCTCATTGTATAAATTACATTGCATTTCTTTTTATTATTAATATAATATATAATAAAGAAGCCTTTTGAAACAAACATATTAAAATGTTTAAATTGTTACAGACATATACAAAATTAAACAAAAATGCAAAAAGATTATACACAATCAAATGTTCAACCAAAGAAAAGGCAGAATGAACTTTTATACAGATATGGATATTTTCTATCAATGCTTTTATGTATGATCCTTGCTTCTATTAAACCACAATTTGGCAAAACAAATGGTATTAATTTATACATAATTAATTTTGTTAATTACATATTTATTTCTTACAATTTTTCATTTGTAATAGGTGTTCTGAATGGTAATATTATTATTCGATATTTTGCTGTTCCTTTGACATACTTAGAAGCAGGTCTATTATGTAATCCAAAAACACTTTATTTAACATTATTTAATGGCTCTCTCTTAGTATTTACAATGACTTTCATATATATTTTAATGCCTTTCTTGATGAGACTTGGAGTATGTTTATTGACTTATGCCAATGTCAATGTATGGTTATTGAAGGGAATGGAAGTAAATAAATATTAAAATATTTTCTATAATTATAATTTAGACATTTATAATAATCTAATCGTAATTTTTGATTTTTAGGTACTTTACTGTATGCCACCTCCATTTAATACAAGTTTTGTTTTGTGTCGATTGGCACAAGCAGATTTATCAACAAGCATTGTAATTACTTTAGTATCTCATTTTGGAGGATTATTTATATCTCCCATATTATTATATTTTGTGGTATTTATTCATTACTGAAACTTAAGTTGCTACATATTTTCCATTTTATAAGAATTTTAATTTTTTTAGTTAGGCGCATCTACACCTCCTCTAGTTGGGGTAAATGTAAAAGAAACCATTTATAGTACAATTATACCATTAATTATTGGTGTTATGATTCAAATTGTCCTCTTAAAGTATGATATTTCTGTCAAAATTAAGTCACCTTGGTTTTCTCAAGGACTATTATTAGCTACAGCATATCATTGGTTTTGTGATGCTGTATTGGTGGATGCATCATCTTTACAAGCTACTGACGTGCTATTATGCATATTAATTGGTAAGTTTTTATCAAAATTTATATTTATGTAACCAAATGAACAATAATTATTGCAATAATATTTGTATAACATTAATGCATGTATGTTTATATGTTGATGCATTATTAATTTGATTTAAGTGTAGAACATTGTATATTTTTTGTTGTTTCGTTATGTTCAAGCTTGCGTGGGACAACTATTTGTTAGCTGCTTGTGTTGGATTTTGTGCTCTCAGTGGTTACCTCGGAATATCTTATTAGCTGCACTTTTTACAAGTACTCACAAATCAGTTGGTCTTGGAAGCTGGGTTTTACGTGGTGCTTACCATGGGTCAGCTCATGGTCCTGCAGTGAATTTACCATTGTCTGTATTACCAGTTGCACAATTACTATTGGGTAGTTTATTAGCTGGTTGGTTGTCCCCATAATGTAAATATGTTGTGATCAATTTGAATAATTTTTTTTATATACTTCATTTTTTAAAATTGCATGCATATACTATTTTAAGTAAACTTTCTTTTAATATATATATTTTGTGTGTATTTACAGAATAATGAAAAATTGAAAAATAACTATATTTATAGTAAGTAATTAGATAAAAAATAATGTAATTTACTTATTCATCATGTTCATTGTAGGAAAAAATGCCTTAATGAATAGTGTTCAAACGTGGAATTAAGGAATAAAAAGTCTTATATAGATTCAGGTTTCAAATTTTAATATGTAAAAAGTCGTATGAAAATTATTTACATAATGTAATTTGAAAAAGTGAAGTGTTTAACAAAACATTGGGTAGGATTCGACTCAAAATTGTTTTCAAAATGTATCAAATAAGTTTATTCATATGTATAACGAAATGCCAAAGGCTTTGAAACATAGTCTATTTCTTTTTTCTTTTTTTTTCTCTAAATTTCACGCAGAGTGTATACGAGTTTTATTTATTGCGGAATTTAATACTTACCTTGGAAACTAATTTTAAGAATTTGTATGTAACAATTATATATTATTTTTTTCAGTATGTATTGAAACAACTAGTGTAAAATTATGCACGAATAAGTTTTTTTCAATTCTAATCAACTTAGTTTCATTGACATTTGATAAAAGAAAATCATGACAATTATACATTACACTGTACATCATTACAGGAACAATTTTAAATAGTACATTAAATGAAAGTAAAAAAGAAAAACCAATTACGCTACTTAGAAGCGTTGTACGCTATATCTTATATGATAATTATATAATAAATTGTATTTGTATCTTACAAGTTATAAATATAGTTTCCTCACTTTCGATTGTAAAATTTCTGAAAATTATAAGTATCTACCTATATCTAAAAATCTGGCTACTTGTTTATTATAGATATATCTTGAAAGAAATAACAAGAGACAATTCACAATTCTACACACAAAGAAAAAGGACTGAATTCAGAATAAGATGTTTCCCATACAAAACATAGCGATTTTATTCTACAAATAATGGGATAAATTTGGTTAGTTTTTTTTGTTGTTGTTGGAAACTTGTATATCTGTTTTCTATTTCACGATGCGCAATTTGACACGGTATTTTTCTTTATAATACCGTTATAATGCGCATGCGTATATATTTAATAATATTAACAAATAGTGTAACACTCATAATAACGTGTATGAGCTCATAACCTGATTTTCTTGTGAAAATCATGGCATTTGATGCATCAAACGACAGTGCAGCAATGGCGCAAGTGCTGGGCATATATTGATTTGCCCAGATCATCACATAGTCATTGTAGCTGATACCAAGTTTTTGTCACAAATAACGCTGACGCTGCTATCGCCGCCAGCTTCGCGATTCACCGTCTTCATCTTCTTCTTCTTCGTTTTCTTCAAGAAGCAATGCTTCAGCGTTACCCTGTTATACAAATACAGGTTTGCATCACATGAAAGACGGACAAAATATCTTATATTTTTATCATTTATTTGTGTATCAGAAAAAGAGCAGATTTTAATAAAAATAAAATAATATACAATTATTTTTTTAAAAATTACAATCTAAAAGTTTTAAGAACTCACTTCTAAATCAATATCTTCATCGATGGTAGGTGGTGCTTGTTCGGAACGTGAAGAAAGTTGTACAGATGCGTTTGTATTGCTACCACCGCCACCACGATGTAGATGATGTCCAGAAACCCAAGTTATAGACAACAATCTATCCTGAAATGTGCGTCCTTTTACTAAAGCTATCTCAGCTTCTTTTCTTGACTTAAAATTGATTACGATCGAAGGCGTAGCGTCATCTACTATTTGATTTACTATTTCTCCAAATTGCTGAAACAAATAATACAGATATTAATTTATATGATTACACAAAAGCGAAAACACATACATGTAATATAAAGGAATAGAATCTTACTTGAAAATGCGCTAAAACTTCAGCCTTTTCTTCGGTTTCGTAACCAGAGACTAGAAGACTCGTAGGTCTATGATCTACTGAAACATGGGTAAAACTCCCTCTGCCACGACCCCTATATGATAATGCATGACTGCCTCGTATAACTCTACTGGATCTTGTACCTCGGCCAACAGCTGGACTTGCGTTTAAACCTAACGCAGCAGCTTGTGCTCGTAATTCGTTTAATCTCTTTTGCAATTCTCCAGCGTCTTGCCCTTCCTGTTGCGCTGTCATTAAATCTAATTCTGCGTCTAAAATCTCTTTCTGTGTTTGTTCTCTAGATTTGATTTGCGACTTGTTACCAGCAATTTGACCATTCGCAGCCAAGTCTTTACGTAAATTATCAATAGATTGCTGCATAGTTTTGATCGTTGCCATAATTGCATCCTTTTGTTCTGGATTTTTCTCGGCTTTGTCAATCAGAGCTCGAATTTCTATCAAATGCTTATCTAATAATTCCTGTTTCCTCTTACGCAAATCGGCAGTTAATTTTAATGCCTCCTTACGTTTCTCTTCTTGTTTTTTCTTTAACGTTTCCTTAGCAGCTAATATTTCTTGTGTCTTTTTTATTGCAAGAACTTTGTCTTCTCGTGTAGGAACAGTGGTAGTCTTTGGTGATGTTGGAACCAAAGGTTGTGAGACTTGTTCTTCGGTTGAACGACGAGTGGGAATATATTCATTTTCTTCGGTCTTCGCTGGCGTGGTCACAGCAGCACCCAATCGTTCTTTGACAGAAGGACGACATCCTAAGTTGACGAAGCATTATATTAAACACTGAATTTTTTTTTTTTTTTTTATAAAAAATCACTAATAAGTAAATCAATATACATAAAAAAATATGAACGGCATATACCTGGAGGTACATTTTCAATGGCACCACCAGCTGTATTGTTGTTAACAGTGTTATGCCAAAAAACTTTGATAAATCTATTATTTAACACAGCCTCTGTACTTCTGTATGCAGCCTTTGCTTCAGCTGGTAGCTGGAAGGTAACCAACGCTCCCTCAGGATCTCCGCCGAAATTAACTTGGATATTTACAATTTTACCAAATTTTGAAAAATGATTATTCAGTTGGGTTATGTTGTTCAGGCTACGTGGAACTTTTTTTAATTCCAGGGAACAATTAGCTGGGTTGTGTACCACTCGTTGTTTTGGTCCAAGACGATTAAAGTCGAATGCTTGTTTACGTTTTAACGGATTTGTTTGAGTATGTGTTATTTCAGACGAGTTTGTATGTGGAATTACTGGCACACTAATTAGTTCCCGTTGACCTCTCCCATAAATTCCAGGTCCAGGTTGAGGATGCCTACCCCATGGCATTCGAGGTTCCATACTCGGTGCATCTGGATTATATTCCGCAAAAGCATCTATCGAAATTTACATTAAAATATCGTTATTAATTATACATTAAAATTTTGGCTACAGTTCTGAAAAGCACTAATTTTCGATCGATATGAAATTTTGAAAGAATGAAGAGCAGAAAGGAAAGAGCCCAAATATAAAATTCTAGCTTCAGGGTTTTTTTTCCGAGATATCAATAAAAATCTTTCTTTTTAATTCTAACTATATAGACGTTACTAATTAACCATTTTCGTTGTCGTTATCGATTATCAAGCAGCCGATAACGTAATAGCGATATCAATCTTAATATCTAGGATATTCCATCTATAATTAAAATAGCTAGAATACTATTTTTTTCTCTTAATTCTTTTCCATTATTCGATAAAAGAATAAGGATTGGAGTTATCTTTTATGGATATATCTTTTTGACTGCCAAAAAGGAAGCAACCGGTAACACTTATTCATAATGTTATAGATAACCGAATTCACGTGAAACATCGTACAGATACCATAATCATCTATTGTCTGAGAATTATTGATGGTGATTACTACAACGAGTACCATTAATAATGTCGGTGTAGGTAGAATTCAATGTATTGTATCAAAAGTTTTTTATTAATATTTTAAGAACTTTTAAATATCTGAAGTTAAATTTTATATTTAGAATCTTTCCCTCTATCCTCCAATTCCTCAATATTTTACATCAATTAGAAACTGATGCTCTTCAGAACAATATCTAAAATTATATATATAAAAAGTACTTACCCATATTAGAATGATGTTGATTTCTTAAATGTGGAGGAGGTAAACTTGCAAGAGGAAGATGTTGTGGGGGAGCATTTCCATTAGGTCCTGGAGGTGGTTCTGGTACTGCCGTTACAGGTACTGTTCCTGGTGCTTGAGCACTATGTGGACCAAAGGTCAGAACACGACTTAAAGCAACATCTTCTAATACAACTGGATCTGTACCATGATCGTAGGGACAGAGATCACCTCGCATGCAGTACCCTTTCTCTGTAAATATTAATTATTTACTTCACAAAATTTATTACATTTATTTTTGAAATTCCTTGGTAAATACAGACCATCAAAATCCCTGCATCTCCTCTTTGCTTGAAAACCTGGTTGGCTATTTGGAACACTAGAAGCAACGGCAACGACGCTTTGAATTGATTGACTAGTAGTAGACAACCTCATGTCTACATCTCCGTGATTACTATCCTGCGTTGGAGTTCCTCCACCAGGACTCCCATCAATTCTTTCTGTTCTATCTACATCCATCCTTTCAGTACGATCTATCTTTTTACGATCTAATGATCTTGATCGAGACCGAGATCGAAGTGGTGTCGGGGACCTGTTTCTAAATCGGGCTCTGTGATCACGATTGTCAGGACCATCTCGTATTCTTGGGCGTATTGGTGATGTGCTACGACTTCTACTCCGTCTGTAAAATAGACTAAATATTACAAGAAACGAAAGAAAGAGTATGAATTTGAATATCTTATTAGTTGGAATAAACTTTGTATAAACCTTCTATCATGCCGCCGTGTATTTGGTGGCGATTCATTTCTCCATGGTCGACTCCTGTCGCGTTCTCGATCGCGACGAATATGTTCTCTGCTCCTTGATCTACGTCTATCTCTCTCCCACGAGCGTGAACGTGATCTCGTTCGAGACCTCATTCGACCGCTTCTGAAATATGTATAATTATCCTCCAAAAATTGTATTAAAAATTTTTATATAAAAAATTTTTTAATAAATCACGAAAAATTCGACTCACCGACTCCTAGACCGTTTCTCCTTTTCTTTGTCAATTTTTTCAGAATCTGATTTTCTAGTTTCACGTTTACCAATTGCCATAGGTGCAGATCCATTCATTTGAAGTGGAGCAGGAGGATTTGTATTCATAGAAGTAATTGCAATTGTACTTTCAGTTACTTTTTCTGCAGCTAATGTTGGTGGTGGTGGATTTACACCCGGTGGTGTTCCACCACCATCTGGATCACTTTTCGGAGGTGGAAGTACATATTCTTGAGTTTCTAATGTTTTAAATAATAATTCCACAAAATTTTTTGTTTCTATAAAAAAAATATTATGAAGCACAGTCAATTTCTTAATATCATACTTAAAAAAAAAATGTACCTTGCTGTAAAAATACATCAAGCTGTTCAACCATTCCACCTCGCAACTCTTCTAGTGTTTTATCCTTTTTAACAAGAGCATATACATATTTTGCTAATGCGGCAGGATCTGCATCACAACTGTAAAATCATATTGATATTGTTTTGAAACAATAATTGTAAAATAATTATGTAATATTTAGATGATAAATATATAAAATATGAATTAATGTGTGTGTGATATATATATAATTATATGAAAATCACATAACAATTATACATAATAAGTTTACATTGAAAATTCTGTATATATAATGAATAAGAGAGCAAAGAATTTTACTTTGTTATTTATAATACGCAAATAAATCATGTTTATAGGTTATAAAATACAGAATAAGATTAAATTTTATTAGAGCAATAAACCACAAATGAATAAATGAAATTAATTACATATTTCTATTTAATTAACTATAAGTTAGTAACAAATTATTTTCTATAATATAATAAATATAAGTAAATATTTAAATAATGTACAACTGTACATATTTAAATTTTAATGTATTTATAAATACATCTCTCCCTAACTGAAGCATTTTTTATCACAAGTATATTAACAATTACTAAAATATTTCTAACAAAAATTACATAGGGGAAGCTATTTCGGACAATGTCAAATCCCTTTCCAAACGATAAACGACATTTTAAATAAGCATTACTGTCAACAAATTCTTAGGGAACGACTCGTTGCTTAAGTTGTTTATATAGGAAAATTAACACATTAAAAGTGTATTCTTATCGCAATATTTGAATAAAATACACATGAAATTCATATTGCGGGCTAAAATACAACCGGGTTGAATATCCTACGTTCAATTATTTGAAATGCGTTCGCTGTAAAATACGGATGAGAAACAGTCTGGAAATTGGACATATCATCGTTCGATCATTATTAAAACCATGATAATTCAGTGGGTGAATGTTGATCGGAATGATCTATCGACGCACATTCAAAAGCAAGCAGGATAATGTATATGTAAATATAATTCTGAATAGGGTGTAAAGCATAGCACATGTACGGCCATTTACAACATTAAATGCATATACACATACACCTAAAACTGTTCTCGGACAAGCTGGCCTACTTACAGTGGCTCCAAGACGGCAGTGAGCCACGCCTTGAATTGATCCGGATTCTCTATTATCATTTTCAGTGAATATGCGACGAAAAACACATGGAACTTTCCAAAGACACACGTTAATTATACAATTTCTGGGCGGGAATAAGTACTCTCCTAAGTAAAGACAGTCGCCATTCTGAAATCTTTCTCCTATGCACGCAGTGTTCACATAGATAGACTTTTCGTTTCTAGAAAATATCACGCGAGTCGCTGCAGCAGCATGTCAAATAGGTTAGGTTTGCTCGTTAGTTTATGAACATAAAGTATATTATGTATAGTTATATGTATTTGCATTACAATGTAAGATACATCTTGAAACATCTTCGTTTCAAATTTTGTGTACTTTGTTTAATGTTGAGTTGAGTTAGTAAGGGTAAACACTGGTCTTAAATTACAAGTTTACGGTCGCTAGTGAATTATAATTTTCAAACGGTGGCTTTGTAAAAAATGGTTGTTGTGGAAAATGTTTAAACTGAACTATTAAACCCGACACGTAATTCATTTAGTGAACAGATATATTTGTTCAATTTGAGATTAATGATCACGTTCGAAAAGTAGTTTCTCATATTATATTTAAATTTCTTCCCTAGATTTTGATCACGTGATTTTATTTACTCTCTTGGGTCGTTAGGTACAATAAAATACAATTGAATTCAATATGTAATTTTTGAACAAAACGATTCTTAAAATTAAGATTAAATTAAATATTAGATTAAAGTTCTTAAAATTAAATTAAATATTAAAAAAAGGAAATGAGATAGTAATAAAATATTTACATTACAAGATCGTGTAGTCCGTTATAATCTATTATTGTCAATGTTACTAAAATAGTGTAATTTTTAAAAAGTTACATTACTGTTTATAGAATTTGAATTTCTTTCGACACTATTTAATATGTTAAATACGTTAAAATTTAAAGTGATTTGAACTGTGATTTAAAATATCGTTAATACACTCGTTTATAAAATAATGTTTATTCCACTTTGATTGTAAATTCAAAATTTACAAAATATAAAGTGCAACAAACATTATTTTATTTATAAACGAGTGTATTTTCTCAACAAAATTTAACGTTATTTTTTACGTTCCAAATGTGCCAATTTTTGATTTACTAAAAATTAAATTATAATTTCAATTTATTATGCGGAAGTGTATAATTCCATTTCC
Source organism: Heterotrigona itama (assembly GCA_903986555.1). NCBI lineage: Eukaryota > Metazoa > Arthropoda > Insecta > Hymenoptera > Apidae > Heterotrigona > Heterotrigona itama. The sequence goes on from CAJDYZ010006842.1 coordinate 85,601, forward strand.
TCTGGCACAGAAGTTTGTTTATCTTTTTTATAATAATGACTTATTATACCAGCTCCTAATGCATCTGCTATGATGTTTAAGGTGGTTCTAAATCGATCTCTAAAAATCAAGTTATAATTATCAATATTTTCAATGAATATTTAAAATTGTGTAAATACATTATTGGTGCTTACACAAACCAATCGATAGCAATAATCAATGAAACATCTTCTATTGGAACTCCCACGGAATTTAATACCATTATTAACATTACATAACCACCGCTGGGTAAGCTGGCAGCACCAATACATGATACGGTACAGGTTATACTGTAAATTTTATTTCATTATGATTTTGTGTCATCTCTATGAAGGTAAGACTGAAAAGGTTATCTTTATACATACCAGATTATTATGATTTTGAACAGTGAAAATTGTAACCCATGTAATTGAATTATAAAGATTGCACCGATACTTTCGTACAAAGCTATACCATCCATATTTATGGTAGCACCAATTGGTACAATAAACCTAGATATTTTAAAAGGTATTCCAATACTTTCCAAGCATGATATTGTTACTGGAACTGTAGCTGTACTGAATGTCAAATATTTTTAATTTTAATGATATTTGATGATACATTTATCTTAATTAATTACCTTGATGATGTACCAAATGCTGTAACAAAAGCTGGTCCAAGTTTAGCTATAATACTATATGGAGATTGACGAGTGCATATGAAATATATTAGAGGAAGTAATACGAAACCTTGTATAAGTAAACCACTGAATACAGTTAAGATATAAATCCCAAGTCTTTTTATTACGCTGTCAAAGTCTTCCACTTCAAGAATTTTTGCACAAATAAGAAATAATGCACTTATTGGTACCAACCTGTGTAAAATGGTTGTATTTGTATATAATGAAAGTTGAATGATCATTTTCTTTGTCATACTTCACATTTAGTAATCTTACATTATTGTCCAACTCATGATTTTCATCATTGCATCTGATAAAGATCTAAAAAAATTTATTAAAGATTCTCCTTTTGCACCTATATTTTCAATTGCTAATCCTATAATTAAACTGAAGAATACTAATCCTAGTACATTTGTTCCTGCAGTATTTGTGTGGCTTATTTTCCATTCATCAATTGGTACTAAAAGATAAAAAATTAAATTTTAATTTAACTTTTAATTTATTCCTTCTCCATTTATGATGTATATTCCATACGATATACCTGATTCATTGTTTGGTTTTTCTAACACAGTTTGATACTGAAACAATATTTTATTTATGTCTGTTGTTTAAATTGAGTTGATTGTAATAGCAGCTAAAGATGAAACATAGAAATTTATAAAATTTTGTTACCTGAAATAAGGTTGCACTCACTATGTTATCTGGCATAAGATTTCTATAATATAAACAAAAAGAAGAAATTAAATAGATTGAATAAATAAAAAACAAGAAATTGATTAACATCATAAGTAAAATACCGAAATAAATCTAAAATTGTATCCATTGTCATTGAATATCTGGTTGCATTTTGTGTCAAAATATTTTTATTTTTAAGTAAATCACCAGGTCTTATTGTTTGAACTAGTGTAACACTTAATACTATCCCAAGTAATGTTGTTGTCATATAATAATATAATGCCATTTTTCCAATCTGACCTGTGTATTAGAGAATTTTACGCTATATTAGAAAAAAATTTTGTAAGTTTAAAATTTGAAGTCAGTTTGTACGTACCAGATTTTTTCAAGTCGCAAGTAGCACTTATTATAGTAGATGTTATAAGAGGTAATATTAAACAATTTACCATCCTCATGAATAGTTCTCCAGGAAATCTTAAATACATTATATTTCGTTTGGTCCATGGTTGAAGAGTAACAGTTTTAAGAATAAGTCCTAATAAAATTCCAATGCATACACCAATAATTGTACTTAATATTAATTTTTGTTTTAATGTTCTTTTTAATATATTCATTCTGTAATTTAGTAGTATTTGTCATTAAGTTGATTACTATTATTTGTATTAAAAATTATTAAATTCTTTCTTGTACATGAATATTAATAATAGAATATTTCACATGATTCCTATTTCATAAGACTTTCATTTCTTTGTGTAAATAAAAGATAAGAATTCTTATCTTTTGTGATAAAAGAAAATTTTTTTTTATTATAGAATTTTCAGAAAGAAATGATTATAAAATCTACTATTTTACCTAAAGTGTTGGGAATATGACTGGAATATTACATAAGATAGGTGACATTACCTTGAGAAAGATATCTTATGACAGTGAATATATTTATGATTCTTTTACAATCATACTATCAAAGAGAGTTGTATCTTTATCTTACAACTATTCTCTTTTTAAATAAAACTGATTCATTGATTTTAATTTAATTTCAAATTAGTTTGTTGAAAAGATATCGTTATTATATAAATAAATAAATGACTAATATTGATATTTTATTTTTTATTTATTTTGCATCTATTACAATATAATAAATATGATCGTGCACAATACATGAAGGATGTGTATTTACACACGTTTTTATTAATTTTCAGGCCATAATTTTACGTATCTGTAACTGAGTTCGCATTATAATGCTATATTTTTTCTTAAATCGGTCAATATAATTTATACATATCTTTACAGTTCTGCATAATTCACATCACATTATGCATTTCATTTGCATAAGTCTTCCAGTCTTCTGAAGAAAAAAAAAACTCTCATAATACATCATTTGTGTCCATCAAAATCATGATTATTAATCTTTAAAGATTTCGATAATTAGTTTATTTTTTTTTTTTTTCTTTATATGAAGTATTAGTGAGATCAGTAAAGAATTTTATTAACGTTACATTTATACAAAGTCATGTTTCGTAAAGTTTACATATCTAGATCTACATATTTCTCTATACTGTTTAATATTTGGTTTTTTTTTTGTATGTTACGCAATTTTCATCTTCTTTTTTATTCAACTGCGATCCTTATAAATCGTATTTTTCTTCGCTTATTTTTTCATGTGAGGTAATTTGATTTTGCTCAAATAAAAAGAGAAGAATTTGTTTATTGACTTCCGCTTTTTGGTGATTACGATTCGCCAGCCGCAATAACGGATTCCGGTGTCCTGCTGAGGTGTTTCTGACAAGACAACCTACGTGACAAAAAATGAAGATTTTGATTAGTTTACTTTTGCTTTCCATTGCTTTATCATATAAATAATAAATTTGACACAACACACTTAAACGTAGATTAGTAAGATGGTTATTCTGAAAAGATTAAAACATCATTACTCTTAAAAGTCACGTTTCGCTAAATTTCTAATTTTATTGTAAAATCTAATGTTATATGTGTATAGTTATTTTTGATCATGCAAAATATTTATAAGTTGCGATTTAGTAGAAGAGGAATACAAAAATCTACTGATACCACTTCCAAAACTGAACACTGTAATTACAGTGCATAAGGATCAGCTACTTCTATTTTCTTATAAATCAAATATATATGTATGTACTTATATATCATTTGAGTACTGTAATGTTCAAAAGAAAAAGAAGAAAAAGAAGGAAGAAATTGAAAGATTTATCATTCAATAATCTTCAAATTAAAATTGAATCAAAATGAAAAACTTCAAGGGATGGAAATATTTAAATTCTAATACTAAAGTGTACGATTGAATGGAAATTGTAATTATGTATATTTTGTTTATAAAGCATAATGGAATTATGCAGTGCATTGTAAAGAAAAATACAATTGAGTACATTGCAGTAAATATTTGTACAATTCCATAAGAATCAAATGCTTCATTAAATACTTGGCGATTCATTGTTTCTTTACAGTCATTTATATCGTAGACATTTATAGTGTGTAGACCCTTAAAAGTGAAACTGTGTTAATACCTGTCCCTACAAAGGTGTTTCCTTTCGTGTCTCGGCCTTCCACTGAAATCCATTAACTCGCGTTGTGATAGGCTTATTTCTATTAGTTGCATTTTCAATTCCATTCCTAACACCTGCTACTAATCTCATGGCCGGGTTGGAGACCAAGCCATTGCGCTTTGGTTTTGCATTGCTTGCACTGTAATTAAAAAGTTATTCCTTTCAAAAACGTGTCACTGTCGCTTAATCTCTTGTATGATCTATTAGAAAAGTCTCTCCTAAAAAAGTATATTCATAAAACTAAATTTACAGTCAGACTGTCAATGATTCACATCTAAACGAGTGCAATGGAGGGAGAGTTTTCTTTAAACTTTTTTAATTTTATTATTAAAATATCTCACCTGGCAGGTGTGTGGTCAGAGGTATGTTTTACGCTTCTACCAACACCAGCACCACTGTTCCCCAGTATTATCCTCATATGTGTGTCCCTAGTGAAATGAGTATCGGCCGAGTTCCTTTTCTCGTCAACTCCATTTTTCTTGTCCTTCGTCACGCTTAAACCTAACATCTCGTTAGTCAATTCAAATGGTTTGCCAATGTCATTTTTGTCGATGATCTCGGTCTTTATGTTGATCGGCTCGTAAATGGCCGAGGTGTGATTGTATTCACCGATTTGCGTTTTGTACGATATATTCTGGTTGCCGGCCAACAACGACACCCCGAGCTGACTTTGTATCACGTTCGCCGCAGTCTGGGCACTGGGTGGGCTCGTATTCGTCGGTGAATAAGGTATCAGGCTGTCGCTTAACGGCGAGTGAGGCGGCGAAGCATAGATAGGACTCTGCGGTTCGCTTTTCAGAGGCGACAAAAGTTTGCTGAGTGGTCGACTCTTCGCTCCCCTCGTGCATTGTTGCAGTTGTTGCGTGAAAGATAATGGTGTCTAAAATTATAGCAGTCAGATAATGCGTGGTTCTCCGCATCGGAAGAGTCAAATTCGTGGCGTGTATAGATCGAGTTGGCCTCTAACGTTCGCATAAAAGTCACAACTGAGTACAATATTTTAAATGTGTATCAGGTTGTTTCGAGAGTTAGTAGACTGCGTTTGAACAAAATCTTCATACGAAGAGTGGTATTGTAAGAAGAA
>CAJDYZ010006842.1:101050-114730 GCA_903986555.1 Heterotrigona itama
TCACAATATACGATATAAGCTTCAAATAATGTTAATGTAATCTTCCTGTATCTCTTATTTTATACACAGCCACACTAGCGTGAATGGATTTGTATTTGTAGTTCTTTAACATCCGTTAATTTCTTGCTAGGTCATAATTCTGTATGTACCAATCAACAGTATCTTTAATGGCTTGATTAAATGGTGTGAACTGAAAATCTGGTAAATATTTTCGTAGTTTTGCATTGCTTGCTGTTTTCTTATATTGTCCATCAGCAGCAGATGTATCATATACTAATTTTCCTTTGAAATTGAAAGCTTGCGCAATTGTCTCAGCTACTTGAGAAATTGTAACTTCTTGGGATTCGTCAACTATATCAAAGATAAATTTAAAATAACACATATCAGCGTTTAATTAACACTTTTTTAATTACCTGATAATATAATTGGTTCCACAGAGTTATACTCTCTCAACACCCATATTATTAACTTAGCTAAATCTAAACTGTAAATAAATTGTCTTAGTGGCTTTCCAGAACCTAATATGGTAAATACCTTGTCTTCAGTATTTCCTAAAAAGTATGCCAACAGATACTGATATCATTCTTCAAAATTAATGATTTATAAAAATTTTATCGATAATATTTCATACCATCTTTTATCAAATCATAAAGCCTGCGCATTAAACCTGGTATAACATGACTGGCACTAGGATGAAAATTATCATTTGGCCCAAACACATTGCACGGAACAATACTGGTATAAATCCTACCGTATTGTTCATGATAACCTTTATTTTGGATATCTATAAGACGTTTAGCATAACTATAGCCATAATTTGATGGATGAGGTGGACCATTATGAATCTAAGGAAATAAACGTTAAAGTTTAATAATAAAAAAGTAAAGCCTTAAAAATTTATAAAAAATAATGTTACCATAGATTCATCAATAGGATATGTTGTTTTGTCAGGAAATATGCAAGTTGATAAACATGATATGACTTTGACAACACCATTTTCATGAGCAAATTGTAACACATTATCATTCATGTGAATATTCTTACGCTAGAAATTCATAACATATAATTTAATCAATTCAGTAAGAATAAAACAGTAACTAGCAAAACTTCATTTACCAAAAAATCTAAATTGTGTCCCATATTATAAAACAAGCCACCAACCATAGCAGCTAAGTGAATAACATGTGTAGGCTTATGTTTTTCAAACAATTTCTCTGTACTCCTTTTGTCACTGAAAATAAAATACGTTTTATTTGCACTCCAACTAAATAATTAATCTATTGTAACAATTAATATATAAATTACCACAAGTCTGCATCTTTAGAGCCAATAAATATCCATTTCTCATTTTCATTTTTACTTAATTTAATGGCATTTTGAATAGCTTTACCAACTAATCCAGTTCCACCCGTTACAAGTATAATCTTTTCACCTTCAGACATATTTCATGAAATATGAAATCTGTACAAAAAAATTCAAATTTTTTAATTTAAGGTTTCCTTATTTTTTATAGATTTAATGATATTGAAAAATTTTTATTTTTAAATAAAATATATATCACATTAAATAATATATAGTTATAACATGATGTCAGCATATGGTTGTTAATCAAGTAACAAATTTTGAATTTTTATTTTATTTTTAGATCATTACATGTTGGCAGCAATGATAATTAATAACTTTCACATAGAAACACTATATTAATATCAAATAAAATAGATCACTTACAATAATTATATCCAAAATTGATGAAGTTAGAGGTTCGAATTTTACTATAAGATAACATTTATTTTGCCACCTGTCACAGGAATCTACTATCTTATACTATACACGAAATATATCATTAAGAACAGACTAGACCTACATACAGTGATTTTTCAGTCCCATCGTTGACTAACTTGGATAGATCGGACATCCAATGCTTTTTTCGTATTCCAGGTTTTGGGGGGTCATATGACCCGCTTACCATTTTCGTGTCACATCCTATCATATCGACTTAGGTAAGTATTGCACCGCGACACAGACGAGATATATGAAAGCAATAGATAAGGAAAGCAATAATATATAACAAGGATAAACTAAGGCAATGTGATAGACAAGGAATACATTAGTGTACGATAAAGATAGCATTAAATTTTAGCTCTACCGTTTCATCGCTATACGGTGTTATTTCAGCTTCCATGAATCGACTAAATTTTCAATTGCAAAAAACCTGATTAAGAAGATTAATATACAAACTTTTGCAGTTGTATTTTTGTTTTCAAATCCTAAGCATCCTTTCTATATTCCATTTGCTTTGTAAAATGTATAAATAAAGATTTATAAATTCTATTCAACAGATCGAAGCATTTATTCGAGTAGCTATAAAATAAAATTTAGTTGTAAAATTACATTATTAAAGGAACTAGTTTATAAACTTTTGTGGCTCTATCTATTAATTGGATTCTCAACTCTTTTTCCTCATTTCATTTGAACTTGCACATTTTGTAAATTTGATATGCAAATTCATGCTCATTAATAGAGGGAGGGGATTACATTACAATTTTCCATTATTATATCTCAATCACGTAGAGATATAATCAAGTTCGATTTTGGCAGTGTGATTTATTTTATATTTCATAATTATTTTAATACAAAATATTTACAACGTTTGAAAGATGGTGATTATTAATCAAGGCTGATGGCAGTGTTTGTACCCGATACTTTTAATAATCTATCAGAACTCTTTGATAAACGTATTCTCTCTTCTGGTTTTAAAATTTCGGCTATTATCTTCTCATCGCTTCGTCGTTCTGATTTGCGCAAAAGCTCTTGCGATTTATTGCATTGTTGAGTCACACAGGAATCACCTCCCGTCTCCTCGGCAACAGCATCTAACTGCGCTACCTGAATCTCAGGAAAAGTAAGTCTTCCATTCACCTTACTTTCTGAAGGCACATGAGAGTCGGGTTCAAGTGCCGCAGAAATGGGAGATCGCAAAGATTTCTCATCATTGCCATCATTTAATTTTAGAACATCAGCTGCTTCTACATAAAGCTGTATTGCGATGTTAAAGTTAGAAATTTTTTTTGCACATCGTAATTATAATTTTTTTTTTTTGTAATAACTTACTGCTTCGAATGTAGAATCTAGAAATAATTCTTGTAAGAATCGACGTGCTGGCATTCTATATGTATTACTACCTAAACGAGCAGCTACATCCGAAAATAAACAAATATCCTGTAACGTAAAACACATACATGTATAAATAACAAATTATATATTAGTATATATTAGTATATTAATATATAATATATTAGTTTTTATTCTTGAAACTATATTTATATATATACCTGAAACCTCTCTGGATGTAATTGCCTTAATCTAAGCAAGGTTTGTCGACTATTACGATACCATACAGGGTTTGCCAACCGTTGTGCATGCCTAAGTATTTTCCTATCAGAATAATACATTAATTTTAATGTAATTTTGATTTACTAAAATAAATCAACATTATGTACTTATAATGAACCGTTTTATATTTATTTTACAGTTAATTAATGTTACCTCTGTAATTTTAAGTCTTTTTCTGGAATCGTATCTTTGCTGCTACTTTTACCGTGAGAACATACTAAACATATACGATAATGTTCTGCGTCTACGTCACATTCTGAACAAGATTCCTCATCTACTTCGGTCGTTTCTACGTCAGATTTAGGTGCATCATCTAGTGTTATAGCTGGAACCGACAGTTGTAGTGGTTCCGGAAAAATAGTTATAAGTCTCTTTGGAAGGGCAATACCCATGTAAAATAAATTATCATTATTATCGTCGGGAGGTGGAGGTGTTGGAGTGAGTACTTGTTCCACAATCCAGTTGCGAGATGAATCACATTCAGATAAACTTTGTAATGAAAGTCGACCGTCTAAACTATACATCTAAAATGAAATAAATCAGTTGAATTAAATGTTCTATGAAACAAAAGATCAATTTCTAAATATTCTTGCCTCTAAGCTACTTTGGGAATAACTCGGTCTCCGATGACGTTGCAAACTACGAAGTCTTGCATATCCCTCAGCATCTTGTTGGCTTAATCTTTGAATACTTGAAACAGGACTTGGTGTTTCACCTCTTTCTCTGCAAAAATATACAGTAATAAAGAATTTAAGCTTTTAACTAATACAGAATTAAAACATCACCCTTACGGTAGAGCATAGCGTCTGGCCTCGAGATCCGTAGCTGCACTTTCAGATCGATTTCTGGTTCTTCGAGCAACTGGTTCAGGTAATTCTGGTTTGCCATCGCTAAGACTCCGATGATGTCGTTGTATAGGAATCGGGCTTGGCGCTGGATATCTGTTCGTAGGAGGAACGACTGGCCAGTGATCTCCACGTCTGTGTCTAACACATGGCCAGTCAAAAGCCGATAATGCATCTGCACCTGCACGAGTAGTAGCAATGAGACTAAGAGCATACATAGCTGTTGCTCGTACTACATAATATGAACACGTTTCTGCTATGGAAGTTAACAATTCTAGAATTCCTGCATGATTCAATTGTTCTACTCCTGCTGCTGACGTTCCCATATGGCCAAGCGCCCATAGCGCAGACTTTACTTTTAAAATTCTTTTACTTAAGTTCGTTTGATCGTCTCGAGATTCAGGCTCCAACTTCCAACTCCTTTCTAGAGTAGTTCGTCTAGAATCGTCTAGACTTGTTTTCCGTCGTATATCTATCAGAGAGTCAACTTTTTGCGGATAATTTATATCCACACCTTCCATAATTTCGGAATCCATTATTGTCTCTAATCTATTAGATTCTACGGTTTCATCTGTGCCAGATTCTTCAGACATAGCGCAAGTATCATCAATCACAGAACGATTAGTTTTAGTACACCTTGAGTTTGATTCTGAATCTCTGCTACCGAATTCCAATCTAAATCTTTGAACAACACGGATAAAACGTTGTATTACATTTCGACGTAACAACAGCTGCATGCCAAGATCATGTTGCACCAATTGACCTATTAAATGTGGTAGAATAAAAATATTTTGTGGTGTCATGGGAACGTTACTTGTTCTTCTATGATAACTTCCTGTTTCATTTCTTTGACGTCGAGTTAGAGAATCATGTATTTCTCCTTCTATTAAACCAACATATCTCTCTGCAAAACCTCCAGGACTGATCCATTTTTCCAATTCTTCCGCGGGAGACGAAAGTGTTGTGAAACCCTGAGGGAGAGAATATAGTCGAATTTTCAGCAAGTATCCTTTATCACCTAATTCTTCCAACCATTTATCCCAATTCCGAGATTGTCCACCTTGTTGCAATAAAGCATCTAAATATTCTGGTTCTTCGCAAGCTTCATGTAATGCCTCTAATGCAGTTAGTGCTACAGTTTTATTGAAATCTGACAATCGTTCTGACAATAATGTTATTGCCCAACGATAGGCATCGGCCATTCTGGCTCTGAGTATCAATCGGAGGAACTGTGTCGCATATAGACGTGTACTGTCTAATGTTGCTTCTGTAATAATCTTAGTCAATACTTTTCTATTAGGTCCATCTCTAGAATAATCTAAACTTGATATTATAAGTTTAACATAACAGTCGTGATTAGTAGCTAAAGCCAAGTCTTGTAATTTTCCTAATAAGTGAAAATCCTTTAAAATCCTAGTTCCTTTTGCTGAATGGCTCAACTGTCCGAGGAATAAAAAATATTTTTGACAACAAGTAGTAGACATATGACGAGGGGAAAATAAACATTCATGAGCAGATTGAGCTGTTCGGATACTGGAGATTTGCTCATCGACATCTTCAATTAACTCATATAATAATTTTGTACTCTCAGGTTCAGGAATTTCCAATAAACAATTTAACAAATCACAACCAGCTAATGTTGCTTCCCGTGCTAAATTGGCATTTGTTGCTAACTCCACTCTACTGTAACCATTGGAACATGGTTTAAAATAACGCACAAGCCTTTTCATAAATAATCTATGATCAGAATCATGGAGTATTCGTGCAGTATCTTCCCGTGAGCGTAATATAGATCGCACTACCGGCCAATTCCAAGCAAGAGCATCTTTAGAACTGAGTACTTGAGCATCTTTTAAAAGAGGTGTAGTCGGTGATTCTCGTCGTAACCAATGTCTGCTGGATGTTCGTTTACGCCTAGGTAATGTCGGCCTTAACCAAGTACCAGCTTGTAAAATTTTATCAAGAAATAGACTTGCTGGTGCTGGTCTCCGTCGCATCATAGTATGCATTCGTTCCAAAATTGCAACAGCTGCTAAAGCTTGATGCTTTCCAGCACTTGCATGCTCCAATAAATTTGGTAAAGGAGGCGTAAGATCACATACTTCAGAAGGCAAAAGAGAATGTGCCAGATGCAGCAATGCACCTAGTAAAACGGCTGCACGTACAGAGATAAAAGTGTCAGTAGAAACAATAGTCTCTGCTAGGGCACGATGTAGACCACATTCCAACGATGCATAAACCAGTAATGCTAAATGTATTTCTGTAATATTTGGACAACGTGATGATAAGGATGGTAAAATATACTTTCCTTCAGCTGCAACAAAACCTTCTGACAATTTCCAAGAATCACGAGCTCTACTAGGATCTACTGCTGCTAAAGCAACATCAGGTTCATCTGTCCAAGTAGGCAATGGTAAATCCAACAACTCATAAAGTAATTCTAAAACAGCACCTCTTACTTCAAGTTTTTCAACATATAATACATCTGCTATAGCTTTTAATCCTGAATTATCATCAGGTCGACAAAAATGTAAAACTCCAGAATAAGATCTTAATATACTTAATAATGCCAACTTGCTTGCTGCAAATCTTTCTCGTTCTTCTTTTGTTCTATCTATACTTGCAGAATGAAGCTCACAATAGGGAGCTGCAAAACACAGAAGAGAAATACTATTCCTTGTATCAGGAGTATTTAATAATTTTAGTAAAACTCCTACAACAGATTCAATTATAGCAGGACTTTGTCCAGTCATGGCAGCTCTTGCAAGGGCACTAATTCCTCCACAACTGATTAATAAATTTGAATTTAAAACACCCAATTCACAAAGAGTTGCTAAAAATGCTCGAAATGCTCCGTCTTTTTCTTCAACTCCTCCATTTGTTAAGCTTATTAAAGATCTTGCTAAAATAGGACTAAAATGTTTTGGAGCTAATACTAAAATTCTTCTAACAAGTCTAAGAGCCTGCATTCTCTCCATTTCATTTCGTAAATTAACATCCATACTTCTAGCCACAAAGTATGGATACTGTAATTTATTAATTGCAATAACATCTTGTTCCTTTTTGAGCATGTATCGTATAGCTCGTAATGCAGCTGCACGAACTTGTGTTGCTTCATGCACAAGTCCCACCCGTAAACTATAAAATAAATGTTAAATTACAATTAATACATATACAAACATATTACATAAGATAATATATTTCTTCTAACAAAGTATTCTTAAATTCTTACCAACAAAATACATCATTAATAGGATATCCATAGTCTGGTGAATCATTTTCACTAATTAATTTAACAATGGCATTAAGATAGGCTAATTTTTTTATACTTGGAACATTCTCACGTTGACAAAGATTGGTCAAAACTTCTTTCACATTTTCTCTCAATCCTGTGAAACAAATTTTTAATTAGCTGAATAAATATCTTCATACTACAGTTTAATTACTGCTATATTGAAAGACTTACAAATATTAATATCAGATTAATTTTGTAACTTTCATTAAATCAGATCTTTAATTGAATTTTTTATCTTTTTTTTTTGTTTGTTAATTTTCTTCTAGAACTTAGAAAAAAAAGAGATCTATCACTTCATAAGATGCAAATGAAAGATAAACATGCATATATAATCACAGACCGATATAAATACGATACGAAATAGCTATGTTATTTTTACGAAGTATGATAGATACAAAGTTATAGGTTACAGGTTAGGTTACTAACCTCTTGACAGATCAAGTTGCACGCAGCTGTCTTCACTCTCCTGACGACCTATAAAAAGAATACATAAATAGGAAACGACGTAGTTTTAAAATAAAGAAATTGACAGCCAATGTTAAGCGTACTTCGATGAGATCTGCTCGTACGAAGACTCCTGCCCCAGATCATCCAACTAGAAATTGCCATTTCTTTACCGGCTGCTACCCACGATCACAATCAACACTTTTTGTCCGATTGTTACTACAAGTCTTTTGCATGATATATGTCATTCTCACCGTTAACCCGAAGCCCGAAGCACTATAAATGCACTACTGATAAATCAAGTGTAACACGAGTCAAGTGTTACATGAGAACGTTGCACTCAATATACCGCACTCTTCGAGAAAATTGCAAGTACCTGAAAAAGTTACGAGAACCGCGATAGACATGCAATTATCGAGAAAATGTGCTTTCTTTTTATAATTCTCTCTTGGATCGTAAAAAATGCGTACGTTCCGTACTATTTTCTTTTTTAAACAATATTTTACAGGTACAAGTTCTGTATATTAGATGCTTTATTTCTGAAATCGTAATATATTTCCCGTTCTACGACGGTATAAGCAAAATATGCTGTATGACATGCTTGACTGGTCTAGACTAGTCACTGTTCAGAAGATTCAATTCTGAAACACTAATGTTTTGTATCTTATAGATCACTTCATATAGTTACTTCGATAAAAAGCTTGTTATATTCTATTAATTGTATAATATTCGTACATTGATAGCAAAAATATGTAAATAGGTATGATTTTATTAAAATGCAAAATATTTGTTTAATTATTGTAAAAAATTTTAACACACGAAAATAGAAAAAGTCACAAAAAATTGATTATGGTATAAGAAGTAATAACAGAATTGATTGTTCTGAACATAAACTAATCGTGATAGTTATTATTTTGTTAGAATTGCAAATTATTTGTATTTAATAATTACGTTTAAGCGCAAACGTCATTTTTTAATCCTTATAGATGGACACACTGCAGTTGCGAATTACCTTTCAACATTGAGTGATTAAGAGAAGAAAACATTTATTAGAATTTTAGAAAAATGGCATATGTAATGAATAATTTAGTTCAGCCTAATATAAGTTCAGTTGCCAGTAACTTAGGCCCAGATTGGCTTTCTTCTGAACAAAGTACAGGAGTAAGTGTCAATAAATCTTGATATTAACACGTTTTGAGGTTAGAATGACAATGCAAACTTGTTAACTTACTCATTATTTAATGAAAGTTTAAAATAAAATTATCTTGTTTTGTTATATTTACATTATATCTGCATATAATTTTATGTTAATATGTATAATTTTAATATTTCTTTCATGTTAATATGTATAATTTTAAAATTTCTTTCATACACAATGTAAATTTTATCTTTAAAGTAAGACAATTTTTATCATATTTTATTTTTACAAATAAATCTATCAATTTTTAAAAAATCATTTCATTAAACAGACATCAATTATGGCTTGTGAATTTGATGGAGGAGTAGTAATTGGAGCAGATTCTAGAGCCACTACTGGGTATGATATGTTTGAAATTATTTTTCATTAATGTAACAATAATTGTGCAATTAATTTCGTGATTAATCCATTCTAGGGCTTATATTTCCAATCGTTTTGCCGATAAATTAACTAAAATCACTGATTACATTTATTGTTGTCGTTCTGGTTCTGCAGCAGATACCCAAGCAATTTCAGATATAGTTGCTTATCATTTGAGCCTGCACAAGTAAGTAGATTTGTCTATGAATGTATGTACTTAGAAATGTTAAATTATGAAAAACATGTGTTTTACTCTTATAGAATGGAGCTGGGCATGGAACCATTAGTAGAGACAGCAGCAAATGTGTTTCGTGAATTATGTTACAATTATAGAGATTCTTTGATGGCAGGAATCTTAGTGGCAGGATGGGATAGTCGTAAAGGAGGTCAAGTTTATAGTATTCCCCTAGGTGGTATGTGTGTAAGACAACCAATTTCCATTGGAGGATCTGGTTCAACTTATGTATATGGTTACATGGATTCACAGTACAAACCAAACATGTCAAAGGATGAATGTGTTAAACTTGTTGAGAACAGTAAATAGTTAACAATTTTTTATTAATACAACACGATTATAAAATGGATTAATATTAATGATACCTTTTTATTTACACAGCATTGGCATTGGCAATGTCTCGCGATGGTAGCAGCGGTGGTGTTATCCGAATTGGTGTTATTACGGAAAAAGGTGCTGAAAGAAAAGTTATATTGGGCAATGAATTGCCGCAATTTTACGAAGGGTAAATGTTGCAAACATTAAATTTATAAACGGAATACTTACTCCAGCTTCACTCCATTTTTTAAGATTCTGTATCAACCACGTCTTATTTCCTAATTAAATTAATACAAAAAAATATCTATTTTCTATTTCTTTTACAAGTGTAATTCATCCCAAATGTACATGCATGATATGCTTTCTCTATGTAGTACATGTTTTAAATAGATTGCCAACAAGCATCGTATGAACGCTTATAGCAGTTTTGAATAGCTATTGATAAATATTTCTTTGACACCCGAAAATTATCTAAGAACTTGGTTGAAACGCGACCGTCAATGTGATCAAACACATCTATACGACTACTACCATATTTAGGTCGTATTATCCACTTACGATTCACTCTGGCATATACCCGGTCGTTTTAACTTCGTACTTAATGTCCATTGTCGATTTAATGAGAAAATTGTCACAATGGCACAATCGTGATGTGTGCAATCGTATCGAGCCGCTTCGAGCTTCTGGCTCTTTTCAGATGAACTGTCACGCTAGTTGTGGCCGGTCTTCCGTGATACCCATTACAACCTTCCACGCCACGCATTAACTAACGTGTCATAAATTTGAAATAATTTATCATTCAATTTAATGTGAATGGAATTACATTTTTTGTCCAACTGTTGATGCGTACATCACACGTGTATAAAACATTGACATTTTCAATTTTTATTGTTACATAAATTTCAAATTGCTGTTTGCAAATGTATCAGACTCGCAATAACAGAAGGTCGCAAATACGCAATTCTTTTTAATAAATTAGTTTTAATGGATTGAAAAACTATCAAGTACAAAAATTAAGGTAAGCATTGTTCTCCAAATAAAAATGTAACAATTCTCTCTATTTTTACACTTCTTTCTTCATTCGACACATAACAATTTATAATCAATGCTATAACGTCTTTTTACTTTACTTGTTTTCATAAGAGGGAAACTCTTATTTTTATCTACTTTTTGTATTTAAAATTTTGTAATCAAAAAAGTTATTGATCCTCAAAAGGATTTACCTTCCAATTCAAAACGCCTGAAGGCGTTGGAACAATCACAAACATTCCATTTTGCAACAAAATGACCGCGGAGGATAGCATGGAGGACCGTCAACCGAATTGGTCGCAGGACATGCCAACGGTACAAGAAGTCGGTGAAATGATGCGAAGTTTTGGTATATGGGATTACACGGTCTTCGCGTTCATGTTGGCTACTTGCGGTTTTGTTGGCATTTACTTCGGATTTATTAAAAAATCGTCAGGAGAGGATGAGTATCTTGTAGGTGGTAGAAACATGAAGACGTTCCCTGTTAGTTTGAGTCTTATAGCCAGCTTCATATCAGGTAGGATTTTACATGTAATTCTAGTTATTCATTTGCAATAACGGCTCTTATTTTTATTATTCTTTTCTCAATATATAACTGTCATTAAATTATAATAACAATAATAGGTATTTCGTTATTGGGCACACCGACGGAAGTTTACGTACACGGTATTAGTTATCTTTATATCGGTTTCGGAGTAATCATCGTCGGCTTTGTAACATCAGGGATCTATTTACCGATTTTTCACGAGCTCAGACTTACAAGTACCTACGAATATCTTGAAAGACGGTTCGATAGGAAGATTAGAACATTAGGATCAGTGCTGTTCTTGATCGGCGTCGTGAGTTATTTCAAACTATTGAATTTTATTTAATCTCGTTCATTCGAACTTTCTCTAACAAAAGATAAACGATCTTATTCTTTTAGATGACATGGCTTCCTATTGTCATTTACGTACCGGCGTTAGCTTTCAACCAAGGTATCGAATGCGCAGCTAATAATTTTAAATAAAATTAGTCACATAAAATTAACGTTGCAAAAAAAAAAAATAAACAAAATAACGTATTTACAGTTACGGGAGTGAATGTGCATGTAGTTACTCCGTTCGTGTGTATCGTGTGTATTTTTTACACTTGTGTGGTAAGATATGTATATATAATTCGTAGATTCGTAAAACTGTCCTCTTAACAAGATATAAAACAATTCACCGTTTACTAGGGTGGTTTACGAGCAGTAGTATGGACCGATTTTATTCAGACTTTTGTAATGTTTGGCTCTATGATATTAATCGTCGTTAAGGGAACATCCGATGTAGGTGGATTTTCGTTAGTAATAAGAAGGAATCTAGAATCTGGAAGACTCGAATTACCGACGTGAGTATTATAATATCATTATTTGAAATGAAATAATGATTATAAAGCACAAGAATCGTCAATTTCTGAATAGGACAGATTGGAGTCCTCTTACGAGGCATACAATATGGTCCCTCGTTGTCGGTGGTTTCTTTCATTGGTTGCAAATATCTGTTATCAATCAAAATATGATACAAAGATATCTTGCATTGCCCACGTTAAAATCAGTTAGGAGGTATATCCATTATTTTCAATCCAAATATTTTCACACTTGTGAAATTTTCGAAAGAAATTATTCTGAGTAATCTGAAGCACGAAATGGGATACATTTCAGAGCGCTTTGGTCTTTTATAGTTGGAGTCTTGATTTTAATAGGAATATGCGGATACGCGGGAATGTTAATATATGCCTGGTACCATGTATGTGATCCACTTACAACAAAGGTAATGATTCAACTTCCCTGATAGTCTAATTCCACGATACATCATGAACTGGGAGTAATAGAAAGATTTCATTTCCAATATATATCACTCTAATGTCTGACATTTCATACTTTACATCCTGCGAATATTTTACAATCTTTACCATTAATTTTCATTGTATATTCTATACTTTTAATAATAAACTGATGTTAAAAAAAAATTTTTTTTCCATGTAGTTAGCAGGTGCGAAGGATCAATTGTTACCGTTACTTGTTATGAATATATTAAACGAATTTCCGGGTCTTCCGGGTCTCTTTGTTGCTGGGGTATTTAGCGCAGCATTGAGGTAATATTTTTACCTATACATTTATGAAAAATCAAGATTCAATTGCTCTCGTATTTTAGTTCTTTATCTACTGGTTTGAATTCCATGGCTGCGGTCGTGTTGGAAGATTTTATCAAACCCTTTAGAAAAACACCCCTTTCCCCGAAAGCTGCGGATATTATATTAAAGCTGACGGTGGTTGTTCTTGGAGTAACCTGTGTGGCACTTGTATTTGTCGTTGAAAAAACAGGATCTCACGTGTTGCAGGTATATAATGTGTAGGAATTTAATTTAAAAACTTACATTCGAAGCAAAATCTATTTTAGTTATCTACGAATTTGGCCTCCATCACCAGTGGACCGTCTCTTGGAATTTTTAGCATGGGTGTTTTACTGCCCTGGGTAAATGCGAAGGTATGCTGAAATTCAATGTAAAAATGGTAAACGTATATATATATATATATATA
>CAJDYZ010006842.1:139113-168934 GCA_903986555.1 Heterotrigona itama
AAAACAATGATACTATCAAAAGCTTGTTAGTACGTTCAGCTTCGATTAAAAATAGACTTGGAATCTATTACTTCATGCTATGTTTCAGAAAATTTACAATACAAAATAATAATGCTTGTATTTGCAACGTATGCTACACAACGAAATAGAAAGAAAATTAATCTCTCGTTAATGAAACTGAGTTTACTTCAATCAGTCATTAGACGATTTATCATTTACTTTCAATGTTGAATAAAAATTGTTATTGACGAAGCAAATTTTCACGCAAGCGTATCCGTTATGTATTATCCGTTTGTATAGTCCTAAGCGTTGCTAAGACTACCAAGTGGTCAACTACCTGTAACAAATACTAAGTAAAGTATAAAGCATATCTATATTACACTCGAATAGTTATACTATTGAGAAAAGTGTAAACCGATGTAAGTGGACGCATTATTTACAATTCACAATTCTTCCGCCCTTTTTAATGAATTAAGTAACCATTAAAATACAAGAAATTAATTGATTTCGTTATCTATATTAAAATAATCATATAAACACATATATTGCTTTGTAAATCGAATTAAAGTCAGAGTCCCTTACGCGTTTTCAATCAGAGTTAAATTGAAATTAAATCGAATATGTGCGTTCTATATGAAAAGTAATGATCTATATAAAAATTATGCCATTATTATTCATACAGAATGCCTTATAGAGAGGTGCTCACTGAAACATTCACGAGAGAGAAGATTCTTATACTGGCAACGTTTTTCCTCTTAACGATTGGTCTATCACGAGGTCTAAATTGCAGCGGTGATCCTTGCATGTATGGAATTTGTTTAGAAGACGCGAACAGGTACATAAAATACTTCAAAGTAGAATAAATATACTTTCAGTTTGTTCTTTATATTCGATTAAGAAAGAAGATTATAAATGAAAATTAATATATTAGTCATTCGTCCCGTGAATATACTATAGCACTTATTCTTGCTACTGTATCGACGGTTACACTGGAATCAATTGCGAGATCAATTGGAATGATTGTTGGTCGAATCCTTGCCTCAACGGAGGGACATGCAACGATGGTGTTGCAGCTTATAATTGCACGTGCAGTGAGGGGTTTGTAGGTAATTCGTGATTCCTTCGTTTACTCTTCGTTGCATGTTTCGAAAACACGTCACGTTGTAACACACACGTCTAATACGTCACGTTGTTGACATATTAGCACACGGGGTGATCAAATAATGTTCGTGCTTCGATCTGCTTAATAAGATGTGAAATTAAAATTAAATCTTTACGTTCACTTGGATGACGAGATACTGCATTATTATACGTTATATTCTATATTTATACATTATTATATTACATTATTGTGCGTTGTATTACACGTTATACTTACGTTAATTACGTATTTTTAGGTATAAATTGTGAACAAAGATATAGTGAATGTTCCAACCAACCTTGTTTAAATAACGGGACCTGCCTCGATTACGATGGCATCACTTGTCAATGTCCTGACGGATATTCAGGTAAATTAGCATATAAATCTTTACTTTAACGAACTATCGATGTGATCAACTCTAAAATTCCTTTTCTAAAAGGATATAAACAAAAAAAAAAACAAAGACGAGTAAATTAAACGAAACATAAATAAAACGGCACTTTTTCTGTGCATTGCATGTATAATACAATAATGTTCGATATAAGATGTATTTTGCGTATAGGTACATATATTTTTGACATTTGATCAAGCATCTTCCGCGATTCTTATCTTCTGTTTTGCGACGATACTGTCGAATTTAAATAAACTCGACATGGTTCTCCGAAGGTTAATATTGATCGATACTCAAATTGGTTTTATCTGACAAGCCATTTCCTTTTAAGGAGATTATTGTGAAATTGATGCCTCGGTTTGTAACGATACGATATGTAAGAATGGTGGTGAATGCGTGGAAGGACCTGGATTTTCTTTCTTTTGTCGTTGCTCGGAAGGTATAATACTTTATCAAGTAATTTATATTTATATTTGTATTTTACATTTTAATTAAGATATTGCAGAGCACATTGAGAAACAAATTTCTTTTGTTGCAAAGGTTGGACAGGTCGATTGTGCGACGAGGATATCGATGAATGTATCGTATCACCGTGCAAGAACGGTGGTCTTTGTATTAACATTCCTGCTTCGTACACATGCGCTTGTTTATTTGGTATGTTGTAGATAATTTAGAGATTCAATTTATAATTCACGGAATTAACATCATTAAATGCTCTTCCCAAGGATATACAGGTAAAGATTGCGATAAAACCGTAGTACCTTGCGAACAGAATCCTTGCGTAAACGACGCAGTATGCTTATTCGAAGACGAACGGCCAGTTTGTTACTGCGTGCCAGACTATCATGGTGCATTGTGCGAATTGAAGTACGACGACTGCGAATCGAAATTTGCAAACTGCGAGAACGGAGGCACTTGCATCGACGGTATCAACAGTTTCACTTGTGCTTGCCCAACGTTTTACAGCGGACCATTCTGCAATGTTTATGATCTTCCATCGACTTTCTCAACCATCGAAGAAACGCTTGAGACTGATAATCATCAAAGGAATATTACCATTACTTCGTTTCCATCGAAATCATCGACACTGCCACAGACCGATACTACATCATCATCGATTACTGTTTCCACGACAGTACAGTCAACTTCAATTCCTCTTAAAAGCACCAATCGTTTCCACACAATATGGTACCCTTTTCTAGAAACAACATCCTCAACTGATAAAAACTTCGACTTTCTTACTAGTAGTAGCAGTACCAGCAGTAGCATTAGCGGGAGCACTACAGAAAGTACTCCGTTTGTTACCGATGCTTCGCTTACGTATTCTGTTACAAGTAAACAGATAACTGAAACTGAGACAGCCTCGTTAGAACCTCGAACATTTCACAGTGTCTCGGACGAAATTCACTCTATAGTGTCGACGATGAAAGTAGAAGAATATCTGACACAGAAATCGATTTACAATGAAACGATAATGACTGAAATTATGTCTCAAGAGAACGGTGGTAGGATGTTCACGTCCACCAGCGATACGTCTTCTGAAGCAAGTAGCACAACGAAATATATCCCAAGTGCAGGGTAACGATAATTTATAACTTATATACGAAAACAGTAATTATCGCTATATCAGATGAACGATCTATCTTGTTTTATTGTCAATTAGGTATTATCCAGTTGTAACTACATCCATCGAAAAAACGACAGAGGAACGTGCAACGACCGAAAGTGAAAGAAATAATGGTCCATTCTCTACTGTTACATCTTCCTTAAATTTTACAGAACTTTGGCAAAATAAAGGCTTGGAGTCAAGCACTCCCCGAGTTACACCTCAGACATTTACAGATAAATGGACATCAATAGAATTAATAAAATCTTCGACTACAGAAATGGAAAGTTCTACATTGGCCTTTGCTAATAATATATCTTCATCTGTGACAACTAGTAGCTCTGTAAAGCCTATAATATTCGATAAAGCTACTACCGAGAGCGAACACGAACAATTTTCAACGAAAACTGAATTACCAGCAACTTCAAAAAGTACTATCACTCCTGAATGTCATGGAATTGTGTGCATGGAAAGTTCCACAGTATCGCCTACACGTAATGATAGCGACGCAAGTGTCACACTTTTTTATTTCTACCTTGCTTAAGCCTTCCTTGTTTTCTGTTTTTATTGCCATATTGTTTATAATAAAAACATTAATATTCTTTAGTGTAACTGTTCACATCGTGAAGACTGCAAACCTGAATCAACTATAGTACGGGCGGCGTTTAATGGAAAATCTTACGCGAGACAACATGTTGATGTAGAAATTTCAGATGACAGTAACGCAACATTAAAAATTTTCGTCAGGCTCAAAACACGTTATAAAGATGGTATTATATTACACATTTATTTCGATGACGAAAAGTACGCGTTGGTATATTTAGAATATGGTTCTTTAAAGTTTCAATTCTCCTGCGGACTTGAAACTATGTTATTAGGCGAAATAGATTCACCCATTGATAATGGATACGAAGCGGACATTGACACAAGGTAAAATAATACAATAACAATAATATATCATATCTATTCATTGTATTCATTTATTTATATATGTAGGTTTCAATACTTTATGAAGAATGAAACTAATAAATGTTCAGCTCGTTTGTTAGTAAATGGAACAACGGCAGTTAGCGGAGAACAAATTTTGCCATTACGTGGAAATCTTCCACGACATGCTAATTTACATTTAGGCGGTATACCATTGGTATTTTCCCATTATTTCGCTCACGTTTCTATGGGATTTACTGGTTGCATGGACTCATTAAAGGTTTGTCATTTTATAAACATGTTGAAAGCATCCGGAAAATTAAAAATTTTATTTTATTTTGTTGATATAGATAAACGAGATTTATTTTGTTGATATAGATAAACGATATACCACGTCATTTCATCCATGATTCCATAGAAACATTTCAAATCGAAGATTGCACATCGTTTTTATGCTTATCAAATCCGTGTCAAAATTTTGGTGCATGCGAAGAAATAAACGGTGCAGTGCGTTGTAGATGCATAGCTGGGTAAGATAATTTGTATCTGAAAATACTTGAAAATTCGCTATTAAAAGATATTGTGTAAAACAGAATATCACGTAATAGATATACAGGTTCATTTTGTGAACGTTCAACGTGCGACGAAAATCCTTGTGCCTTGGGTGCAACTTGTATCAATTCACCAGGTACAGGTTTCGTTTGCGTTTGTCCACTTGGAACTCATGGACTTTTATGTGAAGAAGGTAATATACGCTATTATACACTTTGAAAATGAAACATACAAGTATATTTTATGCTGCACTTCCAGATACTACCATAATGCGACCATCATTTTCGGTACTTATACCTGGATTCTCATCGTATGTCGCTTACGGCATTTCAAATTCTATAAAAGATACAATGGAGTTGAAACTGAAGATCATACCGCGTACTTATGAACAAATATCTTTGATAGCTTATTTAGGACAAAGTGGATCTCGTCGAGATCTATCGGATCATCTTTCCATAACATATGTTCGTGGTTACATTATGTTAACATGGGATTTAGGAGCAGGTAATGTATTTTAATAATCTAAATATAATATATAATATATTTAAATATATCTAAATATAATAACTAATATCTTTTTAATTCTATTTAATTTCGTTCTTTAGGTGTTCGTAGAATTTTCACAAATGTTCCCTTGAGTGTTACAACAATGGCAACAAGTAAACATCATGTAGCATATACAATCAGAGTTGGAAGGAAGGGTCGAGATGCATGGCTTGCAGTGGATGGTATAGGTAATGTAACTGGACGAGTGATTGGAACCATGACACGACTTGATGTATCACCGATACTTTATATCGGTTCGTCCTTTATAATTTCATAATTTATATTAAAAGGTAATTTGTACACAATATCATTGATAAAAATGATTATGTATGTATTGTTCTGTTCAGGTGGACATAAGTCGAAAAACTTTGAATCTTTACCTCACGATTTACCCCTTCATACCGGATTTTCCGGTTGTATATTTGACATTGAATTACGCACAGATACCGCTATTTACCCAATAACCAATTCGAGTCCTGCAACAGGTCGTGGTGTTGGTGAATGTCATAGAAATGAATGCATTCGTCATTTATGTAAAAATGGTGCAGTTTGCTTAAATCATGGAGCTACATATAGGTAAAATTATCTATAGCTAATATATGATCTTTAATATCGAAATAAAATATCAATTAATTATTTCAGTTGTATTTGTACAAAAGAGTGGATGGGTTCCGACTGTTCCATACCAGCAGAGGCATCATTATCTTTTGTTAATCCATCTTGCCATACTTCAAACTAATAAAAATATTGTTACTATTTCCTTTCATTCCAATACATTATATGTACAAAATTTACTTAGTCAATTTTCATAAATTAATCAACATTTTTATCTATTTTTGGTTGACACGACACAAAGTAAGAATTCAAATGCATAAATAAGATAGCTGCAGCTAAACGACTTTGCAAATCATATTTATTATGATCGTGAAACCACTCTACAGATCCCCAGTGAGAAACCTATAATAAGAAGTAAAATAGTTCAGGAAAAAAAAATATATTAATTGTAAATTTCTCAATATTGCTATGTAATGCTACGTACTTGATAATTTTCCTCCAAACGTGACTGTTTCACTGCTTCTTTTATACTAATTACTCTTTCTGCTGCAGCTAGAGTAAGAATTACAGATTTGATTGCATCCACTCCGTACATAAGACCTACATATATAACAGCTATATTATAACATTCATTTTATATTTATATATATTAATAACAATTATTCACCACAAACGGCACTGTAATTGTGAGACATTAAGTGTCTTGTCAATATTGTTTTAGTTTCTGAAGGTACCGTAGGAGCTTTTATACTTTGAGTTTTAATCAAATTTACTCCATAATTGTCACAAAACCATTGTACTAGTGGATCCCAATTTTCAGTTTGTAATTTATACAATTCTTCATTTTCCTAAAATTGCTTTCTACTTAATAAATATCTTATGTTACATGAATAACATTATAATGTAGAACATACATATGAATGAAATAATACTGTATCCATTTCCAAACAATTCACAATATAATTTACCATATCTTGCTTTGTATGATCGTGAGGATTATCTATTACAGTATTACATAAGGCTGTCTATAAAAATAAATATAGAAATTTTGTTAAATCTTGTCCATCAAATTATATGTAATTATATATATATTTCGTTATAAAGATAAACTTACCAGATGCATACTACTTTTGTCAATAATATTTTTTTGCATATCCCACTCTGCTGCTACAGCTAAAGCTAAAGGTTTGCTATCCACTTGTAATATTTTTCTTTGTGGTGTCTTGAGTTTTCTTTGATCAAGCGTAATTTCAAATTTTCCATCACTGAGCAATATATTTGTCTTTCGATAAAATCTTTTAAGAGTGGCTAAAAAAGAACCCATGCATTTTTGTAAAAATTTCATTCATAAAATTATTCTTCTTTCCATTTTTAAAAATATGTATTTATGGTACCGATATACGTATTGTAAAAATAGGTTAAGGTATACAGAAAGATTAATAATTTAGAAAGTAATGTATCATTACCCATATTTCTTACTATGTTAAAGGTCACAACGAATTTTTTGTTCTTAAAGCGATACATTTTCATTAAATATTAAAATATAAGTTTATCATAAATATTATTCATCTAACGTGCATGTAGTAAATACATACATACGTTTGATAAACACAATTGTACCGCGACTATAGTATTGTTTGGTATCGCTAAATTATTGATAATTTATGTATAGATAATCGAGAACATAATATAAATAATATACATTTTTCTCCAATTCTTAATTTTATTATTTATTGTTTTTTAAATCACAAATTTAAATTCAAAGCCTTTTAGTAATTTTTTAATGTTAATTGCAATAAAATATACTGCAAAAACGTACTGGGATTTATTTTGTGCTATATTTGTTTAGTTATACATAAACTTCGTATATATGTATTTATATTTTTATAAAAATTTCAAATAACTAAAATTTTTAGAAAATGTAATTGAGAATATTTTTCTATTAAATACTGCTCTCTATAAAATTACAAAATATACCCTAGCTACAGAAAAAAACTTTATATATATACATGTACATATGTAGTATGTGTAGAGAGCGTGGGTGGATCAGTTGGATCCTATACGTGTTTAAAAGATTGTAGATACCACAAGAATAAAGTACATGAAAATAGTTTCAGCAATAAGAGCTTGCACATTTTCTGAAATCATATATAACATTTATCAAATTATATGTGCAAAAACGATTAAAGCTAACCACAAAATGAAATGTTATCAACTGGTTTTGGTCGTTCTGAATGTATGCTTGGTGCATGGTTTTAATTTAGAACCAAGAATACCTGTTATCAAAAAAGGATTAAATGGCTCTTATTTTGGTTACTCCGTAGCCGAACATCAAGAAATTCCCGACGATGATAAGGGAAAGCCGAAAAGCTGGTACATATTACTTGATATTTTTGTCGCAATTACCAAAAAAATATATATAATAATTAAAATTACCAAAAAAATATGTACAATAATAATGATTGAATATCATATGATTTATTATTGTTGTATAATGTTAATATTTTATTACTTTATTTATTTTGCTTGCTTTTATTTATTTTAATTTTAATCTGTTTATTACAACATATAATAAGGTTTACATAAGATTATAAGATAAGGCTTACACAAGATTATGTTACAGGATGTTAATTGGAGCTCCTTTAGGTCAAAATAGACAACCAGAAACTAACAGGTCTGGTGCATTATGGCAATGTCCTTTGACAACATATAAAACAGATTGCACTCAAGTGATTACGGATGGACGATCAAGTATGTTTTTAATTAAAGAAAATTTTTTAGAAATATTGATATGATCATTTTATAGAATCTAATTCTATATGATATTAAACTATTTAGTTTTCAGGAGCATATTATATTTAGTACTATAATATCACGTTAATTAAAATATATTAGAACTTGTTATAATGAAAATGAGTTGAAATTTAACTACAAAGTATATTATCGAAACTAATTTATGTTTTATTAGTAAAATTATATACATATTTTTTTTATTTTTATGTTATAATATACGTTACCTTACATTTATATATGATTTTGGTGTAATCATTGTGCATGTCATTTTTTTATGTTATCATCTCATAAAGTCATTAAGTTATTGTGCTTTATTTTGTGTTATATATATATAATAAGATTATTTTTTTGTTAAATTATGTATTGGTTAACGAGCAGCAGAAGGGAGTCTGTATGACACAAGTAAGTCAATGAATGATGTTACGTGAATGAAGAGCCATTTATTTTTTTTTTATTATTTTATTATGATTTTGTACACACACACACACACACACGCACATTAATATGTTCATTTTTATATCAGCATGACATTTTATGTTATGATGTAATAATTATTTTCTTGCATTATTTATATTTTGTGATTGAAAGAATATTTTTTTATCAAGTGCATTATTAACAAATCATCTTTTTTATATTTGCTAACATATTTTTACTAACTGCATTTGCATTTTAAAACACTATATTAACAAAAAAATTATTTGTCTTCTCATATATTTTATGAATTATATATTTAATTGTTGTCGCTTCTTAACTCTTTGAATGCTTAAAATTATCAAAAGTCTAAAAGTTTAATACTGAATGAAGAACATAAACAAATTAAGAATGTATTCATCTTTGAATATAATACAGTACAACTTATTACATATATTGTAATATATTTTCTTCTATGAATCTCTAATAAGTAAAGTAATTATTTTATTGATTATAAGATTATCTGTACAATATGTACTCTAGTATGTGCTAAATGCTCAAAAGGTTAGTAATTTGTCTGCCTATCCTTTAATTGCTATAGCATGAAATTTCATGGATACTAATTTATATTACTCAGGCTTCCTTTATATTTTTCCCTTATATTCTATTTCCCTTTTCTTTTCTAAATTTCAAAATATTTAAATTTTATACTATTTATAAATATTTATCTGGCTTCTTTTTTTTTTATTTCTTTTTTTTTACTTTTTTTTCATTTACAGTTACATAATCTTATTATACAATTTAAAATAGGAAAAAATTAGGTAATTTAAAAACATAAATAACATAAATGATACAAAATTTAATGTTTGAATTTAATGTCTGATAGAAAACATTTATATTGTAAAATGAGTAATATGTATATTATATGATTATTAGTTGTTATTACTATTATGATCTATCATTTAATAATTATTATTATATTTTATTATAATATAGTAATTATTATTATATTACATTATTATTATTGTAATCTATTATTTAATAAACTGTTTTTTAAATTTTAGATATTGAATCTGATGATTTAATACCACCAGGTAATGATGAAATTAAAGATAATCAATGGTTAGGAGTAACAGTGCGTAGTCAAGGTATTGGTGGTAAAGTAATGGTATGATTTTTATTATATTTTATCTATTGATATTATTAAGTTAAATATAATTTAATACAACAAATTTTTAGGTTTGTGCTCATAGACATATTGTAAAGACAGCAGATTCTCAATGGGGTCAAGGACAATGTTACATATTAACACAAGATTTGAAATACCATGATTTAAAAAAACCTTGCTCTGGGAAACCAACCAATAAGTAATTCATTTATTATAATTATTTTTAAAATTAATGTTTTTATGGAAATTAATAAAAATATGATTTTATTTTAGAGCACATGAACAGTTTGGGTATTGTCAAGCAGGAACTAGTGCTGTACTTACCTCAGAAGATCGTGTTGTTATTGGAACTCCTGGCCCACATACTTGGAGAGGAACTTTATACCTCTTTACCATTTCAGAAGAGTTTTTAACTAGAGATAATACAGTTTATAATGCTCCAATGCAAGATTCTTCTCCGGTCAATAAATATAGCTATTTAGGTAAATATTTCATATAAAGATAATATAGATATTTTTTATACATGTATATGATGTGGTATTTAATGATAATGTATTTAGTTTATTAAATTATTATAGAAATATGTAAAATATAAGATTAATTTACAGGAATGTCTGTTACTGTGGGTAATTTCTTTGGCACTGGACTAGCTTATGCTGCTGGAGCTCCTCGTTCAAATGGTACAGGTCAAGTTGTTCTGCTTACACGACGCGATTTTAAACCAGATATGGATGTTGCTTTTATTTTGGATGGTGAACAATTTGCTTCAAGTTTTGGATATGAAATTACATCTGCAGATGTTAATGGAGACAAGTATAATGCTTAATATATTATTTTTAAACATACAAGGGACATTTCCAAATTATCCTATTACACTCTTTTGTTTTTAGAATTACTGATCTTATTGTAGCTGCACCTTTTTACTTTAATAAGGCAGAGGGAGGTGCAGTATATGTATATACTACATTACAAAAAACTTACAAAGAACGTGAAAAGAGTAAACCTATTAAACTTGTTGGCCGTGAAGAATCAAGGTTTTATTTTTTTTTTAAATTTGTATATATGACTGAATATGCAACAATAAGTAAATGTAAGTAAATGTAATTTAATTTATAGATTTGGATTTGCTTTGACAAATTTGGGAGATTTAAATAAAGATGGATATGAAGATATTGCTATTGGAGCTCCATATGAGAAAAAAGGAACAGTATATATATATCTTGGTTCAAAAAAT
The DNA here is from genome assembly GCA_903986555.1 of Heterotrigona itama. Lineage (NCBI taxonomy): Eukaryota > Metazoa > Arthropoda > Insecta > Hymenoptera > Apidae > Heterotrigona > Heterotrigona itama. The sequence goes on from CAJDYZ010006842.1 coordinate 150,438, forward strand.
GGAATAATCACAGTACCATCGCAGGTATCATTACATTATTATCACAACATTATAAAAATAAATTAATTTGCTGTGTTAATATATCTTTTATATTACGATAATTTGTTAACTTTAGGTTATTCATGCAGAAGATATGCCAGAACCATTACAAACGTTTGGTTATTCATTAAGTGGCGGAATTGATATGGATCAAAATGGATATTCTGATTTATTAGTAGGAGCTTACGAAAATGATGCTGTAGCACTTCTTCGTTCAAAAAAAATTATTGACATAACTACTTATATCCGTTATTTAAAAAAAGATGGTACAGTTCAAGACAAAATAGAACCTATAGATCCTAATAAAGTTGGATGTCCAGGAGATCCAAATTCAAACCATACATGGTAAATGTAATTTAATGAAATAATATTACTTCGAAATAATATTACTTTCATAAATATTTTCTGTATAAAATTGTAGTTAATTTATTCCAGTTTTTCATTTGAAGCTTGTTGCAAAACAGAATCTTTAGTAAAAGAAGAAGATTTGCAAAATCTAAAATTAAATTATTACATCGAAGCTGAAACTTATAGTGGAATTAAAAAATTTTCTAGAGTTTGGTTTGGAGCTGAATATTCTCATCTACATTATATAAATCGTACTGTTAATTTAGATACAAAAAAGTTAGAGCATTGTCAAAAAGAAATAATTTATTTAAAGGTATTTTATATAGCAGAAATAATATTTGTATTAACAATGTTAGTAATAGTATAATATTTTCATCTTATTTAGGAAAATACACGTGATATTCAATCACCTATTAAATTTCGCTTAAATTATTCATTAATACAAGAAGAACCAATTATGCCAGCTGAAGGAGAACCTTTACCTGATATAAAAAATTATCCTATATTAAATCAACAAGAATCTGCTCGTATATTTGAAGCAACTTTTCAAAAAGATTGTGGTAATAATGATATTTGTGAAACTGATCTACAAGTAAAGGCTCGATTAAATTTATCAGGTATATTTTTAAATAAATAAAATTATTGAAATATTAAACTAAAAAAATTTATAAAAATTAATATATGATGTTAATACATGATATTAATATATGATTAATATATCTTACTAGCTTCTTCCGTGAAACCAAATTTCTATGAACTTCTTCTTGGTGAAAGAGACGAAGTTGTAGTTGATGTAAATGTGTCTAATATTGGAGAATCTGCATACGAAGCACAATTATTTATTATTCATTCTCAAAGTTTAAATTATATTGCTAGTAAAAGTAATGACTCAGCTATCTGCAATCTACATAATGCGACTATAGTAGGCTGTTCTATTGGAAATCCTTTTAAAAAGGATAAAATAGTTAACATACAAGTAAGATTCGATCCCAAAGAATTAGAAGATAATAAATCACAATTGGAATTTGTAATATTTGCAAACTCCACTTCAAAGGAAATAAAAGAAAAACAACCTATAAGATTACAGGCGACAGTATTGAAACAAGCAGAATTGTCAATTAAAGGGTATTATTTATTTACGATAGTGATGAGAAAAAATTATAATATAAAATAAGAGTATTAATTATAAATGAATAATTTAAATTATAGGAGTGCAAAAATTCAATGGGCCTTTTACGGTGGTCCAGTTGTAGGTGAATCTGCCATAAAACATTTAAATGAAGTAGGACCTAAAGTATCTCACGTGTACGAGGTATTTAATGAAGGTCCATGGAGAGTAAGTAGTTTAGAAGTACGCATATCATGGCCTTATGAAGTTGCAAATGACAAAGCTCATGGTAAATGGCTTTTATATTTGGAAGAATTACCAACTGTACAAGGTAAAATTTTATTTTGTGTTAATTTGCAACATCTTTTTATATCCTATTTAATATTGATATATATGTATCTTATTTACTACAACTTTGTAGCTTTAGGCGATGGCGAATGTATACTGCCACCAGGACACGTAGTTAATCCATTAAAATTACAAGACAGTGTTAGTTACGATGATATTGATGTGTTCCAATCTATAATATCTACTCCTCTTCCATTACCGCACAATCATACTAATCACATAAGAATTAGACGAGATACCGAGAAAGTTGTTAACACACGAACGATCATTGATAAAGATGGTCACAGACATCAAGTAGTCTCTATGGTGCGTAATTTATCAATTTAGAAAAAATTATGTAAAAAATATAATAAATATTTAAAATTTATCATTAAATATTATAGAATTGTAAAGCAGGAACTGCAAAATGCTTTGATATCACATGTTTTATATACAATTTGCAACGAAAACAGGAAGCAATCATAACTGTTAAAGCAAGGTGATATTTGATATTTGATATTTCATACATAACCGTATTTTTTTTTTTTTTTTTTACCGAACTCTTCATTCACTAAATTAATATTTATGTATGTTCAGATTGTGGAATTCCACTCTTGTAGAAGATTATCCAAAAGTAGATGAAGTTAAGATAGGTTCCAATGCAAAAATTGTTATACCATCAAATGTTATAATACAACAAGAAAATTTAAAAGACGATTACGCAGTTGTAAGTATTATACTTTAATATTATCAATTCAGCATTTTTCACATTGTAATTATGTATTAATGTATAGGCCGAGACAATTGTATATCCAGATCTTCTTGATCACCAAGATGGTGAACCAGTGCCAATATGGATAATTATAGTAGCTGTTGTAGCAGGTTTGCTATTATTCATCTTAATTACTTTAGTCCTTCGAAAACTTGGATTCTTTAAAAGACGGCGGCCAGATCCTACTTTATCAGGAAATCTTGAAAAACATAGAGACGATAATCCAGAAAGTGAGGCATTATTTAAGCGCTAAACATTATAAAAAGTAGATTACATCTTTTTGGCGCAAATTATTTCATTTACTTATATTTAAAGTACTTAGAAAAAAAAGTCGCAAAAATTAATAATTCTTCAAAATAAAAAAAAATATATATATATACACAAAATTAAACAATTTAATGTAAAACATTTGGTATCCATATTGTGATATATCGACCTATTTATACATATATTTCTTTTTAGAAAAGCATAAAAATTTCTACTGTTATATTTTATATTATACATGATATCTATTTAATAACCACATCAGTAGTAGTACTACTTATACTTCTCAATAATAATTGAATTATTGACTTTTTATAAATTCTTTTCAACTACATACTTTTACAAAACAATTTTATAAAATTGTAAAAGTAAAATACTCTTTGATAATAATACTGTTTAATTTGTACATTGGTATAAGCACACAACTTGAAGTAAACGAAAAAAAAATATATAAGGAAAAGTATAAAATTTAATATTAATATAATGAAACAAATTGCGGCATGGTGTAAGATTGTTTTACATCTTAACTTTCGGTTATCCATCACAATTAAATAACAATATAGTGTAAGATAACTTTCGATTTTAGATATGCATTTATTTAATATTAAATATTTCTGTAAGCTATACAGAAAATATTTAATATATTTTGCAATAAGACTGACATTATAAAATGCGCTTTTTATTATACAAAATTTACATAATTACTGTTTTATCAAGAAACAATTACAAAGTGAAAAATTTATAATGAATGCAGACTTGCCATTAATTTTTTAACATATGATTACTAAAACAAATTACTTAAATAAATACTTAATTTATAGAGTTCAACGCGAATAAAAAGATAAATTAAATTCATACTATCTTTTCATTGTAACTTCAAATTTATAAGTAATATATATAATTGTATTACGTTTGCATAGAAGAAATAAATTATTTAATATTGTTTATAATATAAAAATTTTTAAAAAACTTAATTCCATAACAAAATTTTTTTTTTAACAAAACAATATTTTTATTTTAATTGTCAGTAATATACATAAATTATCAAAGTTAAGGAATGTTTAACGTGCCTTTAAAATATTGTATACATCTTATCAATTGTTATGTTATATATATACGGTCTGTTATCTATTAAAGTACACATATAGTTTAAATGTATACCAGGTACTTAAAACTTATTATTTTGTCAATTAGGTAACGATATAATTAATTTCCGTGCTACAACACATTCCTCAAAGTATTTATATATTTTCGTGTATTAAGTAATAAATGCGGTTATATCAAGACATTTTGATCTAAATTCTTATATTAATATTAAAATGTCTGTAATATTTACTATTAATTATACTGCCAATAATAGCTTATTCTGCCATGTTAAATATTATTTGCAAAAACAAGATGACTGTTATATATCAATCTAAAAAAAACTTTATATTACATATTCATTGTATTCTTATATTTTAATTTTATTATAAATTATAACTTTGATATATTATTTATATATTTGTATTATCTAATATCTTTACAAAATTGAACATATACTATTAATATATTTAAGTAGTACACGAAGAAGATGTTTTGTAAATTTCATTTAATGTTCAATAAAAAATAGTGTTTTACAATCAACAAAAAGCATTATAACGTTCACTATTTTATAATTAAACAATATTAAACAATATTTTAGAAATATTACTAAAGAAATATGAAAGTATTAATAAATAATTAATAATTAGTAAATTAATGTATATGATCAATATCTAATATTAATTTGCCATAACATTTATTCAAATAAGAACAATCTGCCATCATAAATCTGAAAATTTTATATAGAAATATATTTATAATATATTAATACCAAATAAATTATACTTACCTATACAACAAAATTGTAAGAGGAATTGTACTAGCATGCCACAAAGAATGAGCATCAAACATCCAAAAGATTGGTGAAAAATCTGCTACTTCTAATATGGTAACAAAAACTGTTAATATATTGAACCAGCCAATTAGATAAATATAAGATAATTTTTTGCGATTGCGATGCCACCATATCATTGTTATAATAAATGTTAAAAAACCTGTAATATAATTAGTCATAATTTTTATATTTAATTAAAAATGTTTCATTAATGGAAAAAATAAAAATACTTGAGTAAATTACCTATAACTATATTAAACTTCATATTATAATCATAATTAATGTAACCAGACCATAAATGAGATAGATGTGAATACAAAGTGCTAAGATATCCACATGTAATCACAACAAACAACCTACTTTTTTTATAAGTTATCCTAAAATGCACGAAGTAAAAATACATTCCTTAATTTTTTTTAAATATTATATCCTTACGTTTAATAACATAAATTACCTTAATAGCATACAATACAATAATGTAAGAACCATAATAAACGCACAGGAATAATCCATGACTTCTGTGAATGGAATGTCTCTTGCATGAAAAATAGATGACCAAAACCATCCATGCATGCATACCTGAAATTAGATCTTTTGAAAATAGAAATATTTATGTAACGATAGAACTATATTTGAAAATTATATTTATTTAAATAAATACCAGACTAAAATAAGTCCATATATAAAACATAGGATAAGTAGGTCCGTATTTTCTTTTAAATTTCCAATACATAGTAATGTGAGCATAAAAATTTAATACAGAAAATATAACAGAAGCAGGTTCTTGACAGCCAAAAATACGAATAAATGGCCACTGAAATGGAAATTATTCAAATAATTTGTTAAATCTTATTAAAACTTATGTTTTGATTTTTATCACAAAATGCACGTGATATACCTTTCCATGGAATTGAGGAACTTTTAACCTATGAGATGTAAAATAATCAACTGTCTTCCAAATACAACTATAACTACAGTCTTCTTTACAAGACCAAAATAATAATCTTAAAGATAAAGGAGGTAGTATTTTAAATTTTTGGTCTGTAAAATAACAAGTTGATACATCAGTAAGTACATATTGCATAATAATATATAATAAAATATTAAAATATTTTCTTTGTTTCTTATTTTAATTTTAATTTTTCAGTCAGAGAATATTAAATTACAACAATGTTATTAATTACAATACTTTCAAAATATATTACCGAATTTTTTCCCGTTACATCATTAAACATACGTACCACCGTCACAATTATTATTATGACATTTTTCAAGACATAAACTATAAAACTGAGATCTATCACCTATCGAACCATCTATACTTGTTGCTAAAAACATTTGAAACGTCAAAATTGACAACCATTTTAATTTCGACATATTTCCTGCATGTCACTGCAAGCTCTACCTATTGTACCTTAAATTATACGTTACGATGTTAAGAAACCTTATAACAATGCAGAAATTCAATAAAATCTTAAAATTGTTACCATTGGTTATAATTCTTGCATACTACTTGGTTATAATTCTTACATCGTCTTTGAGCGTAACATGATTTTTCGACTTAAATATTAAAAGATAAAATGAAAATATAAAAACATTAAATCATACAAATATTTGAATACTAAATAACAAAAAAGAGTAATACAAAATAATAATTTTTATTAATTAATTTTAATAAATAAATAAAATTGTAAATATTCATTTTACAAAGTCTCGTACGTAAGAAATATCAAATATTGTGTAATTTGAATCACACACGCGTATTGATACGCATGTTATTTCAACATATTTATTTTTATTCTCATTTATATCTTTACATATAAAATAGAGCACATGATCTGTCATGGACGATTATATTTTTCAAATATGATATGCAAACAATATGAAACATAAATTTTTCGATAGTTAGACACACTTTGAAATGTACACACTTTTACATGGATTGTACAAGTATCTTGTGCAAAAAGATGAGTATTTTATATTAATATTAGGTCTTGACAATGCAGGGAAAACGGTAAGGAACCAAAAAAAATTGGATAATTTATGGTTAAATAAGTAAACAAATTTGTTTTCACGCGATTTTTGTATCCACAGACTTATTTAGAAGCGGCGAAAACAAAATTTACAAAGAATTACAAAGGTATGAATCCCAGTAAAATTACAACAACTGTTGGTTTAAATATTGGAAAAATTGACATAGCTGGTGTTCGTTTTAACTTTTGGGATCTTGGTGGACAAGAGGAACTTCGATCACTGTGGGATAAGGTAATTGATAATTTTACGTATACTTGTACATATTATGTAGGTATATTTACAAATATATCTTGCATTTACAGTATTACGCAGAATCACATGCTGTTATTTACATAGTTGATTCATCAGATCGAGAAAAGATATCTGAATCTAAAGAAACATTTGGTAAAGTATGAAAGGAATAATAGATACGCTAAATTGTAATAATCTGAATTGTAACTGAACAAATATTTCTATTTCATTACAGATAGAGTCATTTCATCGGAACACTTAATAGGCGTACCACTTTTAGTCTTAGCAAATAAACAGGATGTGCCTGATTGTATGGGTGTTAGAGAAGTAAAACCAATTTTTAATCAAAATGCACACCTAATAGGTAGAAGAGATTGCATGGTAATGCCTGTTTCGGCATTGAATGGGTATGTAACTTTTTTTTATTTGAAATTTGTTTCATTACAACTAAATAAATTATATCATAATTATTTATATCTATATGATTTTATAAGTTACATATAATTGTTTTAAGTTGTTGGTACAATGATATAAATGGCAATTAACAAATGAATAAAATATAAACCATAAAGAAATTATTTGTATTCCAACATAGTTCTAAAAAGAAATTATTTCAAATGTAACAAATGTCTTACGTTAAATAGAAAAATGTAATAATTCATAACATGATATCGTGCCAATTTTTTATTTAATTGTAAATTGTTTATTCGTATTAATCATTTACCAAAACCAGAATTAAAATAGTAATTATTTTATCTAACATATCTAACGTCTTAACTAATGATATTTGCATTTAAATTTTATACATATAATTGCAATTTTAATTATACATAGGATTTTTTGAAAAATATAAAACATCCTTGTTGTAAATAATAAAATATCAATCAAATTATACCACGTAATTTTGAACATGTTACATTGGTAAGATAAACATGTTATGAAACTTATAAATTATATAAAACAATTGCATCATGTAATTATTTATATAATACAAAAGGGATGGCATAGATGAAGGAATTCACTGGCTCGTGGATTGTGTCAAGAGAAATAATGATGTTCGACCTCCTCGTAATCAGAATGACAATTGTTTGTCTTAACAACACATTCCTGATTTGTTTTATAATATAAATCGACACACGAACAGTATTTTAATGTAAAAATTCTGTATATCTACATCAGAAACTACATTTTTACCAATAAACTTTGTTTTCTAATCTGTACAAATTGAATTACTTATCTCTATCAATTTATATATATGATAACAAAATGTTAATATACCTTTTTTACTTCCTAAAAATGGACTTTTTATATTTTATTTGTTACTATTTGATTTATTATTTTTTAACGTACTGTAATATTAGCTTTGTTATTAATTATCATGTAATAATATATTTTTTTTAATATTCTTTATTTAATATAATTAATAAATTCCTGAATTACTCTTTTAACTGATTTGTATTACTGATATCAAAATAGCTGAGATAAGAGATAATGCCAACACCTTATATCCTCTTCTGTTATGTTGGTGATAAAAAGTCTACAAAACTGGTAGTTCAGCTGTATACTAGAAAATATATGATTTGTAGTTTCAGTGTTAAATTTTTGTGCTAAATTTTTAATGCATCATGTGGCCATATTACGAATCTGAAGATTGGAGTGTTTTACCACCAGAATTAAATAGAAGGTAACACTTTTATTATCTCTAGGATTTCATAGAAAAATTAATTTTTGATATAATTATCAATATATGATAATATATGTATATATATATAAATTATATACAATTATATACTTTAAATTATTTAATACATATTTATTTATAACAAGTACGTAGTATAAGTTACTACATTAGTATATAATTTTATATATTATTTTATAAAAAATACTTGAAAAATTTATTTAATGAAATAAAAAACAATTATATTACAGAATAACAAAAAAACAATTTATATTATACAAAAAAAAAAATATATATATATATGTGTAATTGTAATGTATAAAATGTATATATATATATATATACATATATATATATGAATGTATATATATATATTTTTTTTAATGCAATTGTGCAATGATGCTCAGATTATGTATTAATATTTCATCGTAAAGTTATAAACTGTTCTATATTTAACAAGAAAGCAGGTATCACTGAACCTTCAATAATGATTTTCTTACCGAGGCAAAAAGGAATAGAGTAAAGAAACTGAAATATAAATTTTCAACTAAACAAAATAGTACAAATTTCGCGCTTTAGAAACGAACATGTTATTCACTACGTTAAACAAAAGTGTAAATAAGAGAGCTGCAATTAACACTGCAAAGAAAAATGGAACGAAGTTGGAAATTCAGGAAAGAACAATCTTTTATATCTGTTCGCTGACGCTTCGATCAGGCAGCATACGCATTACAGGAAATGGTTGCAGCAACATTAACCAAATTGTACGTGGTATTATCGGAGAATAACGTCAGTTGAAAATGGGTAGCCATTTTGATTTTCGGTGCGCGAATACCGCGGACCATCATGGAAGAGTACTCGTTGGGCGATAGGGTGGACAACCGTGGACGTCCAACTATGTCCATGATTTTTTTCCCAGTTGATTAACCTCCCCCCCTCTTCCCTCTTGTGAGTCAAAGTGTCACGTACGGTATGTATTGTTAACGGTATAAATAAAATTAGAGAAGAAATACTCGGAATGCAATCGTGTATATATAAACCGATATACAGGCGGATATGCCAGGTGCGGAATAGAGACTGCAAAAATGAGTGAGGGCGCACAACTCGCGCCCTAGGAGGCGAGGCGTTTTTTTCCTCGCCGTATTTGTCATACGACGTTGCGTTGTGTAAAAGGTGGGCGATACGACAACGATAAATTCGAACGGCACCTTTCGGTCCTTCGTGCGTACGTCGTGAAACGTCCGTTTACATAATTGCCGGGATCTGCCTGAAGTTTCCTGAAAACCAGCCGTCGTCCTTGACTCGGTACTGTTTGACAGCTAGAAAACTAACCCTTGGTTCGATGCCCTTCAGTGCGAATGATCTTTTATATAACCGGTTCACACGTTTTACAATATGCTGCCGAGTTGCACGAGCCGTGCGACCGCGACGCGTTTTTATAGCACGTGAATTTGTGGTCGAATGACATTCAAAAAGACTAGGTAATATCCATTGCATGCATCGCACTCTTCTGATCTCGACTGCTTAGATTTCGCCAGCAGGGCCGGTTATTTTGCATTCATATGTACTTTTTTCTGCAACGCGCCTAAAAACTAGTATACTCGAGTTTATGTTCTCTATTCGACAAAAAAACCGATATGTTACATTGTTTTTCAGCTCGAACTGAGATCAGATTACAAAGATTACATCTTTATATCAATCGTAAATATAAACATTTGTTTCTATTTGCAAGTTCATACGTGATGGACAAAGATAATTAGAGAATTACAATGTACATGGAAACAATACCTTTGTTCTTTGTGTTGTCTAATATGTAAATATAATTTTAATTTGTTCTTACGTTACATTGTATCGTTACATTGTATTTTTCATTTTATATTATATCCAATAATAGTTTTCATTGTATCCAATAATAGTTCTTTCCAATTCAAAGGTTTAAAGATTTACAGAGAGAAGTAGAGAACATCGACTTATTTTTGTTTATTTTACACTCGTAGTTGTTTAAAGTTTTTACAAATAACATTTTATAGTTACCTGTAACATTATATGACCTTTTCTCAATAGGAAGAAAACAACGTGCGTACTGTACTCACCTATACTTCATTTATTATTGCTGAAGTTTGTCACATATATTTGAGAACATCATTGAGAATCATGAATGCTTCGGAACACGGGTAATATATATTTTTTAACATTAACTTAATATTATTAATTTTATACAACGAAGAGATAACAAGATGATAACATAAATTACCACTAATCTTTTGTATTTTTTCTGATACTACATTAATTTTAATAAAGTCATCTTTGTTAAATTAAAGAAACAGTTTGTTATTACAATGATAGAAAGTATATTATTTCAATAGTAATTTATAATATTGCTTGGAAAACAGTTTATTCGAAACAAGTAAAGAACAATTGAAATCGTATTACGGGTATCATTGCACAACAAACAAAGTGGTATGTAATGGTTTATGCGTGTAAATAGCATGGGTGTGTACATTGCAGGTTTAACCCAGCCTTTAATATGGCCTCCATAAAACAAGCGTTTAACGAGGCAGTAGAAAGAGGTAAGTGTAATATCATTTGTAAAATAAACAAAAGCGTACAATTGTCGTAAAGTTTCCATAAAATTAAATATCATTGCTCGCATTTCTCCTAAATTTTAATTTAACGCAATCATTATTCATAGCTTGAGCATTTAATTTAATACAATCGTTATTCGCAGCTTGAGCATTCAATTCTACTAACATTAAACTTTATAACATGTGTATAATTTAAAAGTCTCAACAGTTAGAATGCCTGCTCCGACTCGATTGAGGGATCTCATCAGACAAATAAGAGCTGCTAGAACCGCGGCAGAAGAAAGGACAGTTGTTAATAAAGAATGTGCTTATATCCGTTCGACGTTCAGAGAAGAAGATAGCGTATGGAGATGTCGCAACATTGCAAAACTTTTATACATTCATATGCTTGGGTTTGTATTAAATTTTCTCTTTATATTCAATAATAAGATTGATAATTCGATATTCTTGTTTGTACGTAGAAGTAAGATTTTAAATAATTTTGTAGGTACCCAGCTCATTTTGGTCAACTAGAATGTTTAAAACTTATTGCGTCCCCAAGGTTCACAGACAAACGAATTGGTTATTTAGGCGCAATGTTACTACTAGACGAACGTCAGGATGTTCATCTTTTAATTACGAATTGTTTAAAAAAGTAATATTTGCATAAAATAATTTTAATATTTTTTTGAAGCACGTATTAGTTTTTTACAACGAGTATTTACAACTTTAAATTTAATTCTTTTACAGCGATTTAAATAGCTCCACACAATTTGTCATTGGTTTGGCATTATGTACTTTGGGTGCAATCGCATCACCAGAAATGGCAAGAGACTTGGCATCCGAAGTTGAAAGGCTAATGAAATCGGCAAATGCATATATTCGGAAAAAAGCAGCACTTTGTGCATTTAGAATTATCAGACGTGTACCAGAATTGATGGAAATGTTTCTACCTGCTACTCGTAGTTTAATTACAGAGAAGAATCACGGCGTATTAATCACAGGTGTTACACTTATTACAGAAATGTGTGAAAACAGTGTCGATACATTGAATCATTTTAAAAAGGTAAGTTTTTCATGTTATTGATATAAGATAGGAATATTACACAGAAACTAGTTAAATATTTAGTTGTTTGTAACTAGCAAAGAACATTCTATATATATATTTTTTTTACAGTTTACTTTTTTTACCGTTGTTATTTCTAGTTTACTAGTCTAATAGCTGCAAATTAGATCGTAGTAGCATTAACAGTTAAGCATTGAATTCATAGTTTTAGTGAAAATTCTTTCATTTTAACCAAATTGATTTACAAAAAGAAAAAGTTTATAGAAAGGAAGTCTATTATTGAGACAAAAGATATATTTGTTGTTAATATCAAACACAAATAAATATAAACTATTTTATTAAAAAAGTTTTAAACGATTAATTTTGTACAAGTGCTATTTTTTAATAACACTTTGCTCACAGTGGTATTCATAATATAAGTATGGTTTTATCTTCCTAGGAATGCGGCCATCGAGAGGTAAAAAGCATACGAGCATTTTTTATATTTTTGCATGTTACGCTTATAAATATTCTTGTCTTTTATTTTACATGTATCCTTTCATTTTATCTTATGCAAATATTTAATTATTCGTATTAACTGCTTTTCCGATATCAACGTGAAACAGTGAAATACTTCATATGTGGAAAATCAAAACACGTGCATGTATTTTAAAATTATTGCGTGGGGTGGAGGGGGGGGGTTAGTGAGCAAGTAAGCGAGTGAGAGAAGCACTCGCAATGTAATAAATAAAAATTTAAATATTACGCTTCTCTATACACGCGCGCGTGCGTGCGTGTATATGTAAAAGAATGTATTTATATATGTATACAATATATACGAAGCACAGTTTATTAAATATCTTCTTAGTTATATTATGGACGTCAAAATGTAGCTGTTTACGCACAAACGATATAATTGATGTTACTTTTTGACGGCAGCTTATATCTGTTTCTTAAATATACAACGTGTATCTTTATTTTTGTATTTAGTATTAAATATTGCTTTTTGACAATTTTACTTTAAGAAATTTTAACGTGAAAATATGCAATATCGTTCTATTGTAATTCGTTTATCGGTATATGTTTACAGATTTCTTGGTTAAACTTTGTTCGCATAAAATCATGCTAATAATATATCATTCGATAAAAATATAATTATTATTTCAGATTGTGCCAAATCTCGTGAGGATTTTAAAAAATTTGATACTAGCAGGATATTCTCCGGAACACGATGTATCCGGAGTATCTGATCCATTTCTTCAAGTAAAAATATTACGTCTGCTCCGAATTTTGGGACGCAACGATATCGATGCATCCGAAGCGATGAACGATATACTTGCACAAGTTGCAACTAATACAGAAACTAGTAAAAATGTTGGAAACACGATATTATATGAAACTGTATTGTCTATTATGGATATAAAGTCTGAAAGTGGACTCAGAGTATTAGCAGTGAATATATTAGGTCGATTTTTATTAAATAACGATAAGAATATTCGATACGTTGCTTTGAATACATTATTAAAAACAGTTTATGTAGATACAAGTGCGGTACAAAGACATCGTTCAACAATTTTGGTAATGTCACATTATTTATATTCTTGTAGCGACTAAATATTTCCTATATTTTTTTCGTTTTTTTCTCAGGAGTGTCTAAAAGATCCGGATGTATCAATTAGAAGACGAGCTATGGAACTTAGTTTTGCACTTGTAAATTCGAACAATATTAGAAATATGATGAAGGAGTTATTACTTTTCTTGGAACGTGCTGACCCAGAATTTAAAGCTCAATGTAGTAGTAATATAGTAATGTCTGCCGAAAGATTTGCACCGAATAAGCGCTGGCATCTTGAAACGTTATTCAAAGTTCTCGTTGCTGTATGAAATTTATCACATCAATGTTATTTTTTAACTCTTTAATTATATTTCAATACTATCGTTTTCTCTGTTTTCTAGGCTGGTAATTACGTTCGAGATGACGTAGTAGCATGTACCATTCAGTTAATTTCAGAAACGCAGTCACAGCAAAATTATGCTGTCAGCGCCTTGTGGAGAGCATTGGAAAAAGATACGTCTGACAAACAACCGTTAGCTCAAGTAGCAACTTGGTGCATCGGTGAATATGGCGACCTATTATTATACGGGCCATCGTCAGAAGATACAGATACTCCTGTCAATGTATGTTTATTTGTACGCTTTATATATTACACATTATATACTCGATCTTCGCGTGATAATTCGGTCGATCAAAAAATATTAACTAAAATTAATTTTTTCTACCATTATTAGCTGACGGAAGATGAAATTATCGATGTCTATCAAAGGTTACTCTGGAATCCACAAAACACCGTCGTCACGAAACAATATACTTTATTGTCTCTCACAAAACTCAGCACAAGATTTCAGAAGGGCAACGAGTAAGTAAAATTAAAAGATTTAATTATTATTAATTATTACATCGTTACATTGTTGTTTCATTTATTTTTCTCAGACGGTTTCATTCATATAATTTTTGTATATATTTCAGAAAAATTCGTCAAATAATCGATACATTTGGAAGTAACTTACACATAGAATTACAGCAACGAGGTATTGAATTTTCACAGTTGTTCAGAAAATACGATCATTTACGACCTGCATTACTCGAAAGAATGCCTCCTATGGAAACTGCAAGACCACAAGCCAATGGAATTATCGGTATGGTAAATGGCGAACCAGAATCAGAAGAAGACAAATCTTCAGTTTTAGAAGCAAGTACTCCGCCATCCGATTCAGTAAGTTTTTGTCAAACATTTTATAAAAATGCATATTGCGTACATTTTATAAGAATGTATTTGTACAAAAAAAAATACATTCAATTTTTCAACAAAGTTTGATGTTTTTTTATACTTTTATAGAGTGCACTTCTAGACTTGCTTGGAACTACCGACTTGGGAATAACACCTTCGGCATCGAATAAAAATTCATCTGCTAATTCAACAAACGTAGTAAATAATAACGATCTCTTGGACCTACTTGGTAGTTTGGATTTAAATGTATCTACATCTACGTCTGCACTGCCACAGGCACAAACGCCATCACAAATATTTAGTCCTACCAACGCAACAAACTTCTTAGTAGATGGTTTACTTAATTCATCGTCAATCCAAAATGGTTCGTACAATTTAATAAAATATTTATTTCTTATCGATGATGCGATATAATTTTTATCTTACAACTCCAGATACACTTTCTATGGTTGTATTGGACAAAGCAGGACTTAAAATAACCTTCAGATTGGAAAGACCGCCAGACATTGCTGATTTATTAATTATAAATATGTCAGCTCAGAATTCTGGAAGTGCTATATTGACTGATTTTCTGTTCCAAGCAGCAGTTCCTAAGGTAGTAATTTTTGTATCGCATTTGTTAGTTATTTTTGTATTTACGATTATGGATTTGCGTCAACGGATTATTCTTTATATTTTGTCATTTAGACATTCCAACTACAAATGTTGTCACCATCAAGCACAGTCATTCCTCCTTCTGGACAAGTTTCTCAAGTATTGAAAGTTACAAATATCAACAAAGTAAGTTTACGTGATTTTAATATTACGTTTAAAAATTTTTACAAGTATATTTTGCTTTGTTATTAATGATTCATACATACATATAGGTACCTCTAAGAATGAGATTACGTATATCTTACACTGGACCAACAGGACCAGTTTTGGAACAAACGGAAGTAAATAATTTTCCTCCCCTAACATTACAGTGACAAGATATATTAAGGAAGACAATTGTACATATGCCTATCTAAACAAGTAATCGAGTCTTAAATAGACCGAAACCCAATTTCATCTTTTCATCGGCTAAAATGAAAATATATTTGTAAAATGACACGTTCGATAAAAAAACGTCGTATCCATTTGTTAATTTGATAATTTGTAAAAGTGATCGTCGAATCTGATAAGATTTAAATTTACGATGAATTACGTTTTTTTCTTTACTAAATATCTGCAAAATTTTCATCTGCTCGCAAGACACGTTTCATACTTGGAGAATAGCGAAATACGTAATTTCTTATAAATATAATTTTTGTAAATACACTCGTACACGATTGTTTTTAAATTTTGACTTTACACGGTTTCACTTTATGTGACAAAGCATCTTCCAAATCTTTAAAATTTACGCAACAAACAATTACTTTTACTATTTTTAAAATAAGTTTTGTCAATAAATTGTTCAATCGCATCATAAAATTATTGAAATTTTATAATTCATTCAAATCGGTACTTGTCGAGCAGATGGTACAATATTCATTTTAGTCTTTCAAAAATAGTAAAATTTATTATTACAATGAAATTATCAAATATCGAAAAAAAGAAAGAAAGGAATGTAAAATTTCTCTCGTATTATGCTGCATGTATCGTGAGATGTGTAAATATTTTCTCCAATTAAATAACAGACAAATAGAATAATGTTACATGCAACACTGTTATTCGATCTGTTGAATTTACAATCTTATAGCTTCTGATTTAGCGTATAATTTCTCGTATAGGATAATTAAAACAAAAAAAGCATGTGAAAAAAATACACGAGAAAAATTATCGAAATTGCTCGATAATGCTGGTGAAAAGTGTTTGTCGTAAAAAAATGTTGCTGCCTGATCATCAACGACAAACACAAATCTTGCTGTAACAATTGATCTTTTCTACTATATTTGTAAGTAAATGGACACAATTGCCTTGTAAATAATCGAATAATTGAAATGAATTAAAATAGAAATGATTAAATTCTTATTACGAGGAATGTAAAACGGGGTTCTTTATTACGTTTACGATGCAATTATCACGTCAATAATTAGTGAAACAACATTACTTCTTTCATGAAAACTTTTTTTAGGTGAGAAAGAGATTACACATAAATACATATACATGTAGCGTGTACGTTTGCTATACCCCATATTCTGCTATGGGTGATGTTTATACCGTTTTGAATATATTTGGAGTATATATGACATCATTGGAGGGCTGAATTCTGGTTGTCAAATTATCTTACATGTACTTGTTCATTTACCAGATCATTTAAAATTATTAACAAATTTTCCCCACTTCATGACAAAATTAAATTCACATACAAGTTTGAAACTAAAAAAACAATATTGTTCTTTACATTTTTATGAATTTATTTGAAAATTGAATATTAGAATTACATTTTCCGAAGATGTTAAAAACGATTATAGCAATTTTGTATCGTTAAAAAATATTTTTAGTTAAATAATATTTATTTAAACAGTCAAGCACAAAAGATATTCAAATATCTAAAGAAAAAATTTAACGTATTATTAATAATTTTTGCTTGGTAACGTATAATTTCAAAGAAAAACGTACGTTTCATGTTTTGTGAAATCACAAAAAATAGAATGGAAATAACAACATAAAGAAATATTTTTACATTCCTTTTTATTGCAAGACTTGGTTAAAAAAATATGTAAAAATATGTAAAAAAATTTAAGATTCAATTCAAAAAAGTTAAAAATTTCAATTCTTAATCTCTTAATTCAATGAATTTGAAAATTTGTACGAATCGAACGAATTTGAAACAAAAATTCATATCTTTTTATACATGTTATTCCTATATAAAGTAAATATTTGAATACGAATAATGCGAAGCAGAACACAATACATTGCGTAAAATAATGTTAAAAAGCAATAGTAAATCTTACTTAACAAGTATTCACCTTTTTCAAGATTTTATGTAAATGAAGCTATGCAATTGTACTTAATTGTATTTATTTTATGCTAATGGAATTGTACGAATATGTCGAGTTTTAAGCGCAATTAATTTTGTAACGTTAAATTAATATTGTAAAATGTCTAATACTTTCGACTAAGTTAACAAATGTTCTTACACTATTTTTTTTTCTAAATTTCTTTTAAAGTATAATTATCATAACATATTAGTAAAAAATGTATCATCGGTATAACTGTATGCATTTTAGCTCCGTCCCTTATATGTTGCGCGCTATGAATGCGATGTATAATTCTAGAACAGGTGGGTGCGTTTCTGAGTGGCCTTGTCCTAAAGTCTGTGACACAGTGTCAGCCCTTCAATGGGTGTACCCTGCCTACTTGTTCTCAATATTAGTTTTATAAATATAAATATAAATATAAATATATATATATAT
>CAJDYZ010006842.1:168999-181210 GCA_903986555.1 Heterotrigona itama
ATATTGAATAATGATAAAGATGCTGTACATATACTTTCTAGAAACTCAAGGTGTGAAAATAAAATGTATTTTTATTCCACTACTTTTTTAAGAATAGCGTATTAATAGTTACACAGTTATTTCATTTATTTTTAAATCATAGTTCTTGTTTTCATGCTATGTGTATATTAAGATATAGTAAAAATATAAAGATAAACTTTTTATTATATTTTAATCAAAAATGTCCCTTATTATTAATTACATTTTACATATATCATTTTTTTTATTACGCGTGGTATATAAATCTGATTTATTATTGCTGAGACTCGATAGGGTTACATCCAACTTGATTGAATAATCTGTCTTTAATTATTTGTGCCATTAATCCGTGAAT
Organism: Heterotrigona itama; assembly: GCA_903986555.1. Classification (NCBI taxonomy): domain Eukaryota; kingdom Metazoa; phylum Arthropoda; class Insecta; order Hymenoptera; family Apidae; genus Heterotrigona; species Heterotrigona itama. The sequence goes on from CAJDYZ010006842.1 coordinate 169,373, forward strand.
AATTTCAATAGTAGTCTTACAACTATCTCTCGTTGCTTTCATCAACTTTTCTACGGTACTGCGATCATGGGGATCCGTTCCACCCAAGATAAATCCTCTTCCGAGTGCAACCTCCGACTGTTCAAGTTTATCCGACAAATCGAATATTTGTCCAGTAGTGTAATCAGCATTTGTAAGAAGACTAGACGAGCTTAATGTATTCACCCAATATTTATTCCATAAAGAATCTAGCAATCTTCTATCTAACGACGATTTGAAATAAGAAACTTCCAAAGAATAGTACTGTTTGCAATGAACACCAAAATCTTCAATCTTGTTCAATGGTATTGTTTGATATTCCGATGGTTCTTCGTTCGCTGGTTTATAGCCCTTTTTATACCAAATAAACCCTTTTTATCGTTTATTTCTTTTATATATAGTATAAATACTAGGAAATACGTATTACCTTTGGATAAGTTCTAAACGCACCCAAGCAAACTTTGCCGGCAGATATCGTTCTGACAGGATCAATTACAATAGCAACAAACGGTTCTTGAAAATTTTGATTGAGCATTTGAGTAGATACATCAATACCCGATAACCAGCATCCATAACCAGGATGACTATGGTACCATCCAATAGCATTTTCTTGTCTTCCGACCTTAATAAAGAAGGCAATAAATATACTATGAGTAATTGTTAAATATAAATATTAATTATTATTTATTATTTAATATTTCATAGTTAAATAATTCCAATAGTTGTAATAATTAAAATAACTATAATAATTAAAATGTACTTGTTTAGCTGCTTCTATATATGCTGTCATATATTCATATGCTTGTGCTTGTGCGTTAACTCTTGTTTCTGTGCCTTCTACAGGCAATGCAAAAGAATCCATAACAATCATTGTATTCGCTGCAACTTTTCCAAGCAGAAGGCCCATTACTTCTAAAGTTCCTCCAGAACGAGCATGCATAACCATCTTTAATAATGCTAATGCAGAGATTTTTATATCTTTAAAAAAATGAGGGCTGAAACATAACCGATACGATCACTTGAAAAAATGAGAATCACATATTTTAGTATTGACATAAATATTTAAAAAATAATGTACTCTTTCTCCCATGGTTTTGCTGCTAATATATCTTGTTGTTCTTTACGATCATATCTATAGATCTCATCAACAGTGCTAATTGTTTCAATATTATTTGACATTTCCCATGTTTTTTTAGCAATAGTGCTTTGATCAGAAGAAGTGCTTGCCATGTTTAACTCCAGATCTCAAGTTCTAAAGCAAATAAAAACAGTTTTAACTTAATTTTATCAATATTATATTTTGACAATGTTATTTCTTGATATTATGATTTCAATATATAAATATATTACTATTTAATGTAGATAAGATTTTTTCAGTTGTAGTCAATGACGTGATTTGAATTACAAAAAAAAAAATAAATAAATTATTCTACTGATTATACGTTAAATTGGATATTGAACATTTTAGTAATTAAATACCAAATCACTAAACAAATCTGTTCACATAATTCAAATTTTTGAATTTATTCTCTGAATGTTTAATATAAACACATATTATTTGAATTACTGTCCGATACAAAAATTAAAAACAATTAAGAATCATACTTTTGTCACTATACTAATGATAGACTACCACTGTGTTTTTTAATGCATCTATAGCGACAGCTACCCCAGCGACATCTGTCTCAAAAAAAGTTCGAAGAGTCCATTGGAGATAAAGTGAATCGACGCGTCGTCTTGTATGTGAATCCTAATCTCGATCCATCGTTTCGTTAATTGTTACAATAAAATTAATAGTAAAGCAATCGCCTTTCGCTTATTCTTTCCCGAATTAGTGCGGATTGCATTTTTCCTTTTGTAGTACGGTGAATTGTTAGTATTACCGACCATCGTACCTACACATCACATATTATTAACGCCATCTATCAGTAAATTTTCTGTTATTTTCTCGCGGCAAGTATTAATTGAATATTGTAAATTATTTGCAATATCTAGTATCGTAATTTATACGTAATCTAATGCAATTTTTTTCTATTTCTATCAAGGGAAGATTTAATTGTCGTATCTTAACCTATCCTGATTTTTTTGTCACTAATGATATTTGCTTTTATAAAAAATACTTTATGGAAAATACTTATACCGAAAGGTTCGATTAACTGTGTTTATAAAAGAAATGAAAAGAAAAAGAAAAAAATATCTCGAAGAATGTACAAAGAATTTTGTTTCACGAAAAAAATAGCAGTTAATTCAATATGAACGTTGTGCGCAACATTTTACAAAAGTTGTTCCTAGCTATTACGTGCCATCTTTTATACGATATTTTTAAGATTAAATAAAAAATTCGTAGGATTATAAATTAAGAATAGTAAATGCTTTATTTGTACATTGTAGAATACAGTCTTTTTATCAAGTCCTAATAGATAAAGTTCTAATAAATAAATAGCGGTATTATAAACGACTAATAGTTATTTTCATGGGCTTAGTATCAATTTAGTAAATACAATTAGTAGTCTTCTTCATCGTATCCATATCCAAAGTCATTTTCATCTTCCGATCCATGGTGTCCAAGCATTTCTCCAACAGTCATTTCTGTAGGATCAGCTTCGACATCCTCGTCGACATAATCATCAGTTTCATCTGTTTTGTAAAAAAAAAAGTATAAGCATTTTGATTAAGAATTTTATATAAACGAAGACTTGTGTAGCTCGTATACCCATATCTAACGAAGTATCCACTCTTGATAGTACAGATTCAGTCGTGTTAGTTTCTATTTCAACTGGCATTTGGACTTCTTCCTTTTTTCTTGGAGTCTGAGGTTTAGTTATGCGAGGTTTCTTTACTACTGGTGTATTTGGCTCGTCTCGAGTTTTCAATGAAACGCTGGATCTGTACAAGTTAGATTACATACGATATGTTTCTTTCGTAGAATAATCGTAATACACTGTTACATACTAACGTTTTACTAGAACTTGGCGAAATATTTATTTCTTTTTTCGGCGATTGAATCGGTTCTTCAATTTTTTGTTGTTCCTTGGTCGAATTATTTAAATTAACGTTTAAACTTTTTAATACTTCGTAATTAATTTTAGATGATATTTTTTTCTCCTGCAACATTTTTTCAATCGCTTCTCCTAATAATATTATAGAAAAATTAAACTAAATTAAATTAAATTTCAAAAATCGACGACAAGTTGATATTGTAAAATTTGTAAGAAACGTTATAATATTACCCGCGGTATTTGCAGGCGCTTGACTTTTATTACGTTTAGTAGTCCGCCGTCGTTTCTTTTCAGGTTTACCTTCTTCTTTCTCTTTCTGCCGTCTTTCTTCCTTTTCTTTTTGCTGAATTAAATATTCGGCATTTACTTTATTCCATAAATTGTGTTTAAATTGTGCTTCTTTTTCCGACATGATGTAACTATCTAACTCTTCGTCATCGAAATCAGCAACGTCGATCTCTCCAGAGTCCTAAAATAAAAAAATATTAATAAATAAATGACAACTGTTTTAAAATTAATTTTATTTACATTTTCAAAATTTGTGTTTACTGAGTCTTTCGTTTCGTTTTCACGATCGTTTGTCGATATCAATCCCATAGATGCGAAATTTGGACCTTTAAATAATTATATAATTTTTTAAAACAACTATGCAAATGTTATATAAAATTTTAACACAACGTGATGAAATTTTTAAGACTGTTTTAATTTCTACCTAATCCGGTAATTAATCGACCGTTTGTACTATTGTCTCCATGATTTTGAAGATCACTGTCAGGGTCGTCTACATCATTTCCAACATAATTTTTAATTACATCTAAATTGCTTTCTCTCACAAATCTATCTGTATCTTCTCTTTCCACAGAAGCAACTGAAAATTAATATATTTTAAATAATTTTTTTACGAAAGAAACAAAAGGCGATTAATTATAAAATAATTGATTGATTTTAATCGCTATTACAATTACCATCTTTGCGTTTTCTTGTTTTTCCTAATCTGTGTTCTTCCAATTGTTTGTCAATTTCAGCTTGTAATTCCTTTATTTCTGTATCTATATTTAGCTAAAAAAAATATGTATGTGTATTGTATTGCAAAGTAATGTACATCTATCACACGTACATGTATTGCGAGATAAAAAAAATTCTATACCCTTTGTAATCGTTCTTTGTCTTTTTTCCGTGCTGCTTTAAAAGCTGGAGGATCTTGTTCTTCCTCCAAATCGACTGTCATGAATTCTTCGAGAGTCAATGCGCTCGAAGGTGTATCACCAAATTCTATAAGCCTTTTAATTTAAAAATTTTAAATAAATATTAAAAGATATTTTATTCGAAGATTTTACCTTTTGCGCAATGTCGATTCATGCACTTTTACGATCTTGATAATATCCGCAGGCGACCTATTGAATTCGTGTAATCGAGCAGCCATCAATAAAGCTTTGAAAAGAAATAATATTTTTCAAGTATTAAATTTAAGATATTCATGGCAATTAATGTATAAATTACAAGCGAGACTTAAAAAATGTACAAATTAAAATGTAAATGTTGAAATAAATTATGAAGAAATTAATCTTTTTCCAATACCAGCGCCACATAATCCTGACGGCCTTCGTCCACTGTGAATACTATCTTTTTTCATTCTTTGAACTACTCGTAAAGCCGTCATTGATACTTCGTGAGTTTTTTCACCAAACTCCAGTTTATTTGCAAATCTCATGATGTATAAACATGGATCTATAAAAAAATATATCAATTATGTACAAAATTCATCGCATATTAACAAATTCATATTAACGTAATAGTTATAATTAATAATTAATTAATTTATAATTTATAATACTTGTTTATATTAACATAATTATTTATATTAACATACTTGTAAGAATTTTGTTCTTATAACGTATTATACATTTTTTTGTTACTTTTATTAAAACGTAGAAAGTATGGTAGCAAAAAGAATAAAAATATGATAGTTGTATCATTTTTTATTTAATTTACTAAATTTATTTTATTAAAAATTCATGCTTTACATTTATATCGTACGTTATTGCCTGTAAGTAGATATCACTTGTGAATACATATATGTATATGGGCATTGCTTGTGCAATTAGTTGCAGCAGCATAATAAAGAAAATTGTTAACTTTTGAAGATTATTTCTGTCGAATGGATAATATATTATGCGACATACAATTTACGTAATGTGAAATTTATTTGTGTTTCTGGATTTTGGTAATACAATCGTTAACGACAGATTTCCGATTCGAAAATTTATAAAATTATGAATGTTATGGATGTAGGTTATACAGGGACGTGTAGGGCATGTACGAATATTATATATTACATATTATGCGATTCTTTCTCTGGATCTGCAATTCGCTTTGAGCGGTTGAAATTGAAATATATAGTATATAGTAAAAGATTTATTAATTACTTACAATTTTTTCAAATTATACGAATAATTGATAAATCTATCATCGGATATAATATTCCAATTGAAAGAAGTAACTTTTCTCTCAAAACTGTTTTCTCATATCTCGCAACGTGCAGGTTACAACGTGAAATTTTCAGGTTTCGATTTTACTTTCTCAAAGTATATTTCGACGAGAAAAATAAATTTTAATATTCGTTAAAAATTTTGATGTTTATTATCGTTACATTTTGTCCAGTCGAAACAAATGAATTATTGTTAACAACTTTTTATCAAGTACTTTCTTATCGACTAACTATAATTTGAAACTAAACTCGGTCAATTAGGAAGGAAATGGTCTACGCCGTAAATTACGCGTGCTTCAGCGTGAAATGAATAAATTGATTTCTGAAGAACAATGATGATTGAACATCGAAACATTCTGACAGTCAAAATATATGCACAGAGCTACGCTCTGTGAAGATATAGATTTAAAAAAGAAATGGCAGGAACAACAATGACCAAGTTGGTACGACGGTGCTATGTTACTGCAAACAGGAAAGAAAAATTCTACATCAGGGTGAACACCCTGTATGCACGTGCTGCGCAGATCGAAGTTTGCGTTTTTGAGAACCACCAGATATATGAACGCGCGTGCCCTAAGTTGCCTATCGACCGATGTACGGAACTATCTAACCAGCGCCCGTCTGACATGGCGCCCATGTAACTGAAATCCAAAATCGTTCCGTGCTACAATTTTAGAAAAAAAAGACGGGCAATCAAGTTTGAAAAGTGACAATGGCTATGTCGAACCTTTACTCGAAAATATCAACGAAGCCGATGAAACGATTCCAGGACAACGTCACGGTCAAACAGACTAATCCATGGTTAAACGGTGAGAGACTATTACAGATATAAATAAACATAATATGCACCATTTAAATACTGTTCGCGCATTTATTGGACCGGATTGGACAAATAAGAATGGGAGAGAAATATTCCCTGTTTTCGTTCCATTTAACGATATTCGAGCAACGTTGCGTCTACTTCGCAATGTTTGTTTCTAGTTCGAAAAATATAACGATATTTCGATAACAATTTGAAACGTAAAACGTCTTATTCGAAGATTCATTCGTCAGATGTAATTTCGATTAATTGGAAAATTACGAATGACACGCGAACTAGCAAATGTAATATTTTGCAAAGTAATACACGAACGCAAAACTACGTGCTGTACGAAACTTTGAATATTGTAATACAAAGTATTGGTACAAATTGAATTTTATAAATTTTCGTTTAAACCTTATTTTTATATAAATATTTTTAACACGACAAATTGTCGAATTAGAAGATGTGTAAAAGATAACTTCTCAAAATGCATTTGTGCATTCGTATCTTGAACATTTAATTTTGGCCACTTGTTTTCATATTACACGCACAAAGTTAAAAGACAGAAATGCAAAAATTTATAAATCAATAACGTAGCGTGTTACGTAACATTTATTAACTTGTACTTTAGTTTAAATCGATAGATACGTGTAATTTGAATTTCAAATTAATTATTTTCTGTGTTTCAAACAATTTTTATTGTTGTATCGTCGTAGAATATTTTTACCATCTTATATGATAAACAATATTTTCTGCAAGGGTTAATTTAATGAAAATTTGAAATCGCTTTTAACAAATGGAAATGTTGCGTTTATTTTACATACGTATCACGTGATCGCAAAACTCGAAACTGTACGAAACTGTACGAATGAAACCGGAACAAACCGAACCTAATATGCATTATTCGAAATCTTTGTACCTACTCACAGATGAGTTTTACTCAAGATGTTAGATGTTACGTGTATGCACATATGCGACGGATATGTATATAACAATATATATATATATATATATAATGTTTGAATATGAGAAGGACTCTTTAAAGTTACAGTGACAGCAAATATTTATTATGTTATAATAGAAGTAAAATTATTCAGAAAAGTGTGGAATAATGTATACTAACGGTAAAATTTTTAATGACTTTACGTTCGTTTTAATTGAACCGTTGCTAAAAGATGATAGATTACACAACATCTTGAAGCGATGGTAAATAACGAATATACAAAACAAACTTTGATTACCTGTGAGAGAAATAATCTAATTTAGAGATCTCGAGCTTTATTACACGTTATTACTTTCCATAACCTCTATTTACTTTGTTGATGAAACTATTCAAGTGGTAATATTAGGTTTTTTTATGTATTCTAGCTTGATGATATAATTGAATTATCCGAGAAAATAATGTATTAATTATATTGCTGATGAATTAGTGAAAATTAATATAGAATGGTGTTATTCGTAACTTTATCATTGGCACATGTTTAATCTTTGTTACATTTTTTATATGATAGTTAGTCTCTACTTTTAAATTTAATTTTCATACGACGAAGATTATGAGTTATTATATTTGAAAATATTTTAACTCTGTTAAATTCTTTTATAATATTTTGTGTGTTAACGATGAGCTAACGTTTAACACAATTTTGCATAGATATATTGTTTCGTTTTGATAAAAATACAAGTACGGAATAGAAAGGAATTTTAAAAGCTAAAATTTTGATATCATATATGTTTTAGCAGAATCGCCGATTCCTGTATCAGATTCACCGCCAACTGTAAGCCCGTTATCATCTTTCATTGTATTGCAACGTGAAGGAACGATAAATCAGCCAATTAGTGCACCTGCATCACCTTTGTCTTCCTTGTCATCTCCTTTAACACAATTGAATTTGTCATCACCCGAAGACTGTACGCAAGATCCTAATTGGCAAGCAACGAAACCTACAGTTCGTGAACGAAATGCTGCCATGTTTAACAATCATTTAATGGCTGATATTATATTTATCGTTGGTAGTCCAGGTAATCAATCGTAAAACCATTGAAATGTATACGCAATACTTTGACGAACGATAAAAATGATTCAGTATATAAGATATATTAAACAACAATATATGTGGTAATTGTTCGATATAGGTCACATACAAACTATACCGGCGCATAAATACGTTTTAGCTACTGGTAGTTCTGTATTTTATGCCATGTTTTATGGCGGACTAGCAGAGAATAAAAGAGATATAGAAGTACCAGATGTAGAGCCTGCTGCTTTTCTTGCTCTATTAAGGTAAATATAATTCTAACATCGTTAGCTTAAATTATTTACTGCTTATTCGCTACTTATTTGATTATTTTTTTCTCAGGTACATGTATTGCGATGAAGTACAATTAGAAGCTGATACGGTATTAGCAACCCTTTATGTTGCTAAAAAATATATAGTCCCTCATTTAGCAAGAGCATGTGTTAATTATTTAGAAACAAGTTTAACAGCAAAGAATGCATGTTTACTTTTAAGTCAGTCTCGTTTATTTGAAGAACCAGATCTTATGCAACGTTGCTGGGAAGTTATAGATGCTCAAGTAAGTTTAAACAAAGGAATGTTGAAGTCTCTTACTTTTAACGATAATTTAAATGTAACATTAAAGAGTAAATCAAACTCTTCGAATTGTTTGAACAACAAATTACACGATTCTGAACAGCAATTTATTCAAAGAATTACAAAAATTAATAATTATGGGAATGTAAAGAATAGACTGTCTGTAGTATCCCATTGCTTCAGCTTGTCAGAGAATAATTGTTGTTCTAAATTTAACAACAAAAGATTATCATTTTCATTATTTCGAACTAGAAGTGAACCTTATTTTCCAGATAATAAGTTAGAAATTGAAGTAACGCAAAATGTAACTTATGAAGATAATTTTATAGAGGAATACGAACATAATAGAAACGATTATAATAACTTTTCCAAAATAACATGTAACATTAGTCCAATAATTACTTAAAAAATTTATAACACTTATTCTGTACGTTAAAAAGTTTAAGATATAGAATTGCTTATCCCTTTTTTAATTAAATTAATTAAATATTTGAAAGACTGACAAAGAGGTGTAAAAATATATTTTTTAATTTGCAAATTAAAAAGTTTGCTTTTAATCAAAATTTGTTTGAAACTTCATTTAAAATATTTCATTGATTAATTAAAGATAGAATTAAGGAAGATATATAATAAACAATTTTATAAAGTATAAAAATAAAATGCTCCAACGAAATTTTTTTGTAACATTATATGCTATATCATGATTGTTTAATTAATTTTTTGCATACATATATAATCATTGTTCGTATTATTATTCGTAAAATAGTTAATTGTAACAAATTATATCATTAAATTAAACACTTTTTAAAAAATTATAAAATTAGTTTCTTCGCGAAAGTAGTATGTTTAGTATAAATATTTAAAATAGATTTTTAAAAATTTGTTTCTACTTTTAAACAATCTCTCATATCGTTTGCCAGAAACTTTTTTTTTCAAATATGACTAATATTTTCGAAAAATTGAGTTTAACTGAATTATTGAAACTAATTTCTTACATAATTTTTAATATTTTTTTATACTATATATCGATTATATGTAAAAAATTTCTTGGTATTTTTATGAAATTTTTAAAATTCTAAATGTTTTGATTTAAAAAGGAATAGATATATTTTTTGTCTCTTTTCGATATAATCAGCTGTACAAATTATTAATTAATTCCATCAAGGATAATCATTATTCAATTATCACTAATTTTTCACGAAATAAAGGTTGGTCAGTCCTATAGTAATGGTAATATACGAGTGGTTCGTATAATAAACATAAAATTAATGAAAATTAATCTCTAAGATATAAAATTTTTTAATCGAGTCAAAAAAGTTTATCAAAAAATAAAATATATCTTTTTTAAGTTTGTATATCATAAAATTTAATGTAACATAGGCAGAAATGGCGCTAAGATCAGATGGTTTTGTGGATATTGACATTCATACTCTTGAATCAGTGCTTTCTCGAGAAACATTAAACTGTAAAGAAATACATATATGGGATGCTGCATTAAGATGGGCTACTGCAGAATGTATTCGACAAGAACTTGAACCTTCATCGGCAAATCAAAGACGATCGTTAGGTAAATATTTAGATCAAAATTAAAAATCAAAGGTTAGTATTGTTCATGCTTTTTTCATTCTAGGATCTGCTTTGTATTTAATTAGACTTCCTGCCATGAATTTGGAAGAATTTGCCAATAGTGCTGCTCAGACTGGAATCTTAACGCAACAAGAAACAATTGACGTCTTTTTGCATTTCACTGCTAGTAATAAACCTCAACTTTGTTTTCCTATTAAACCTCGACAAGGTTTAAAAACTCAAGTAAGTACTATGAAACAAAATCATTTATATTTAATAGTTCTGTAATAGTTTATATATAAGATTAAAAGCTTGTACATGGAATAATAAAATCAAAATTTCAAATATTTTATTCGCAGGTTTGTCATAGGTTTCAGTCGTGTGCATATAGATCAAATCAGTGGCGTTACAGAGGCAGGTGTGATTCGATTCAATTTAGCGTTGACAAAAGAATATTTGTTGTTGGTTTTGGACTCTATGGAAGCTCATCCGGTGCTGCAGATTATAATGTTAGAATCGAACTGAAAAGATTGGGATGCGTTTTGTCTGAAAATAGTACGAAATTTTTTTCGGATGGTTCGAGTAGTACATTTCATGTATATTTTGAAAATCCAATTCAAATCGAACCAGAATGCTTTTATACAGCTAGTGTAATCTTGGATGGAGGCGAGTTAAGTTATTTTGGTCAAGAAGGCATGTCAGAGATAACAGTCGGTAATGTAAACTTTCAATTTCAATGCAGTTCAGAAAGTACGAATGGTACTGGTGTACAAGGAGGACAAATACCCGAATTAATTTTCTATGGACCACCAGTAGATGACTGATGGAAATTTATTACAGAAATAATGGTTTAACTGATGGTCTCTAAAAATTTGTACTTTAATACGTTCCAGATTTTGTATAATTGTTATTTTAAGTACTATTTTTAAATTGATGACAAATGTTGCGTAATAGATTCACTCTTAAATATTAAATATTTATATTTTAAATTATAATCATAATGAATAATTTACAGAAACAATTTTATTTATAAATTTATTATTATTGTTCTATCAACCAAATATAAAAATTCTTTTACGTTAATTCAAAGATTATGTTAAATTTTCAAATTAAACGTATTTCATAATAATCTCATAAAAATTTATTTTCGTAAAATTAGAGTCATGTATAGAGATACTCGTGTGAAATATTAAATAAAAAAACAGTATCAAATAGCAATTACGGAAACAAATATTTTATTATATTTAAATAAAAATTATTTCGTTATTTTAAACTAAAATTTTACATAAGAGTGTATCTATTGCCATTTCTAATGTACTCAGATATTTGCTTTTTGCTCCTTTTTTTTTTTTTTTTTTTTTTTTTTTTTAAATT
>CAJDYZ010006842.1:181232-230397 GCA_903986555.1 Heterotrigona itama
TGTTTTTTATATAATTTAAATACTTGAAAAATTATTTGTAAATATGCAATGAGTGAAGTATATATAAAATACTTGTTAGATAACGTGAAAAGGAAAAAGATGTAAAAACAATCTTTAAATTAATAGAAAATTGAGAAAGTTAATAAGTGCTATTTAAAAGGATTTATTATCTTTAAAATTATTGTTAAACAAAAATATAAAAGAATAAACAAAGATCAATTAATTTTGGAAAATGTATTGTTATCTCAAGTAATTCTCAATTAAGAAATACTAATATATAAATTATAATTTTTTTTCAATTAAAATACTTTAAAACTTCAAATGAACAATGTACATTGTCATTTTATGAAGGAGAATATATTGTTTTTACGAACATAAATAATACTGATTTAATTTTGCATTCGTATATCATATATTTTAGAATATATATATTTTAGAATATATACTTATTGGAAAATTATAAACAATTTTAGAATAGTATCATAATTGAAACTGCCTATGCAAAATGACATTTGTTTTCTACTTTAACATTGTCATCTTATTTTTTATATTATATCAATAAGAAAAAAAAGATACATTTTACCTCTTTACTTTCTTATTCTCTTTAGATTTGTTGATTTTATAATATATATAATTACATAGAGATGATTACTAAATTATTAGAAGAAATATTTAAATATTTAAATGTGGATCCTTAAAGCAAAATACCATTTTTGTATACAATATAAAATTAATATTTTATATAGACATTCTACGATATTTCAATCATGTTTATATAATTTTATAGTTTACTATAATCTATATAAAAAGTAGAAAAAATTCTAGCATAATTTCATGATAAAGTATGCATATAGTAATTATATATAACCATAATTCTTATTTTTTTTTTTTTTTTTTTTTTTTAAATAATAGTAATGCCATAGTAATCTGGCGCCAAAGTCTACACTGCAGAATAATAATTACTATTTAAAAAAGTACAACAAATTACAATATCAATAATAATAAAATGTACAAAATAATGCCTTCCTACTACTAGTATGACTGGCTGGTGCCAAAAAGAATAAATAAATTTTGGGAGCATCTCTGTACCGGTTTAAGATTGGCATTAAAAAATATATTAACTGTCAATATATTAACTGTATCATTGTCTTTTAAAACAATATTAAAATATTTAGTAAACAATTTTAATTTGAATTTAAGTCATTAATTTGTTACTAATAAATAAAGAGTTTAGTTTTATATTTTGCATTTTAAATTTCTAGTATTATTTAAAATAAAGAAATTAATCATGACATTATGATGTAAAAAATATGAAAATATGTAATGTCCACACAAGCAATAAATTTACATAAATGTAAAAATTTTATATAGAAATAGCCATCTTACATTATACTTTCATGTATCATAAAGTATTTCAATTTTCTTAATTATTAGTAATATATACATAAGCTGACTTTTTATTAATATGTCATACTATCGCTAAAAACAACTATGTGCATATAAAGGTACAAATGTCATATTTAATATTCAAAACACTTCAAATATGAACAAATTTTTACTATTCTTAATTAACTATTTAATTTTATATTCTTTAAAATGTAAAGTTTAATGTGATACTGTAAAATATCAATAGAATTTTTTCCCAGAGGTAATAAATAGCAACTGTTGTTTGTGATAAAAATAATTTGTGTAATAAGAAAATTTATATTTGAAGAATAAAACAGATCAATCTAAATCAAACTGTTTTGTTCTATAAAAATTAAAAATTATTTATACATAGTGCATTTAGCAATATTTAAAAATTAGCTATTCTTAATTGAAAGTAATGCATGAATAAAAATTTGTAACGTGCAAATTTACAAAATGCTCACCTACTGAAGGTATATTGATGCAAAGAGCTTGCGTAAACCTCAGATACGTGCGTCCCAATTCATGAACACAAATTTGCAGAACATCGCTGATATCGATAAGCATGTCTAATTAATTAGTTAAGTACATATTTCAGTTTCAAAAACTTGTCATAAAAAACAGAATTTACGTTTCAATAAGATTTCAATCTATACTAGGTACTCTGTATTTAGAAAATAAATTAACAAAAATAAATTTAAGAAAAAGAAAATTGAAAGGAAAATATTGTTGTTTATTTTATGAAAATAAAGGATACGTGCAGTGCCTTCTGTACGGCAAGTAATATAAACGCAAGCTGCATGATTATGCGCTTGTTTTCTTCCACGAGTTAACTGACGATTTAATGCCATTTTATAAAAATTCATAGATGTATCGATACAATGTTGATTTAATCTAGTAACAAAATAAAATATACATTAAATATTTTATAAAGTATAATATGCAAAACTTACTGATTATATTACAGAAAAAGTGTACATACTGTAATTGCATACACAAATGAGTTATTCCTTTCCTTGCATTTTGTAATGTTATTCCTCTTGATTCTTTCCCACTAACATATGCTATAAATATAAAAATGATTAAATTAAAGAAACTACTTATAGAAAAGAATGAACGTAAAAAACAATATTTAGGATTATATATTTTATAATAACATACTTGCTCCAAATCCTGTAGCTCCACCAGTGCTATCATTAGCAACAAATTGGCCAAGTACCATCATATTTCCAGTTGGTGTTTCTTTAAATGCTGTTTCGCTAACAATAAGTTGGTCTTCCAACACAAAACCACAATCTGTACAAACAGCATCTCCTCGGGCTGGATCTGTTTCAATATCTGTAGATCCACAATTCCGACACTTATTTGTAGACATCTGTTAAATCGTAATAATATCATTTAAAAAGAGATCTTTATTATTAAGAATTTAATAATTTTACAGAGCAATATTTTCATATGGTTTGTGCTTAGTTTAAAATATGTGTACATTAATCTGATTAAAATATTGTGAAACTTAATATTTTTCTTAAATTATGCAAGCTATTTGAAAACTAAATGAAACAATTATTTTTAATAACTAAACTAAACAATTTAAAAAATGTAACAATTTTTAGTTCACTCTTTTAAACTACCTTTGTTATATTATAGTTTGCTATATTATGTTCAATTTTAAATTACTGAAACTATGACATTTCAAAAATATTATAGGTTAAGCAATTCTGTTAAACAACAACGATATGATAATAAAATAATACTTTATTATACCTTGTTATATATTAAATTACGTAGATTTAGAATATCTTCAATTTTTATCTAATACAATAATCTTAATCGGTTGATTTGAAAACACATGCGTATTGCAAACATGACATAAGAGTTAGATACAAAAAATAAGTGCATATATTCAATGCTTTCAATAATGCTTTCGTGTTGTGTGTGTGTGCGTGTGCGTGCGTGCGTGCGTTCGTGTGCGTGTTGTTGTGTGTGTGTGTGTGTGTACACAGTATATACTTTTTAAAATGACATTAATTTTTATACAATTATGCTTGTAATATATCATATAGTTTATAATTATCTTAATAACTTAAATAAATAAAAGTAATAATGTAATATTAATTAATTAATGTACTCGTTGCGTGTAATCTTTTTAAATAAAAAATTACTTCTAAATACGAACACGTTACTTAAAATAATGACAAACACATTATTTGAAATAATTAAAAAATCTTTCTCCATGTATATTGTTTCATTCGTAATATAAAGTCATTTATTTTGAAAATTTTACTTGTATTTTTAAACTGATCGAAGTTTTAAACAGCAAGAAACATTGACGTTTAACGTAGCACCATCTACAACTGAAAAACGGTAGCAATAGTAACATTCGAATATTATTCTTTATATGTACAATTCTATTATCTGCATTCATAAATATTTGGAATTGAAAATAAGAGCAATCATATGTATGTATATTATAACATTTGCGAGAAATATCTTTATTTGTAGTATGAGAAATGTTAATTAAATTGAAGGTTTGTCGCGCGTAAAATCAAAGTCAAATAATTATAATTTATTCCTCTGTAAGAATTAAATAACAAATTCAGAATGCCTTGTGAAATGATAACTTTGCAACTTGGCCAATGCGGTAATCAAAGTAAGTAACTATATAATTTATATTTTTATTAAAATACTATGTTATAAATATAACCACACATACATGTTTCAATTATGACAACTATTTAATTTATGTTTATCTTTAAGTTTTTCATTAAAAGTACAAAATTGTAAAATTAGTGTACCATAAGAGTAGAAAAGATGTTTAAAAAATATATACATAAAATGCATTATGATATTAGATGTTAGATTAGATGAAAGCAATAAATAAATAATAATAAAACTTCATTTTTAGTTGGATTTGAATTTTGGAAAAAATTGTGTGCAGAGCATGGTATTAGCCCAGAAGGTATCTTAGAAGATTATGCAACAGAAGGGACAGATAGAAAAGATGTATTTTTTTATCAATCGGATGATGAACATTATATACCAAGGGCAGTATTATTAGATTTAGAACCTAGAGTAATTCATACAATCATGAATTCTCCGTATTCGAAGGTATTTATTGCTATGTTTTTATAAATTCATTTGACTTCATGAATTTATATAAATATATTTTTTGAGTAAAATGCATCGTTATTATAAATATTATTTTTCACAAGTTATATAATCCAGAGAACATTTATTTATCAAAACATGGAGGTGGCGCTGGTAATAATTGGGCATCTGGCTATCATCAAGGAGAGAAACTTCAAGAAGAGATATTTGATATTTTAGACAGAGAAGCAGATGGAAGTGACAGTTTAGAAGTATATACAATTATTTTACTTGAATTGATATTATTGGTCATATTGATAATAATCATTTTAATCATATTAATAACAATAATAATGTTCATTTACAGGGATTTGTTTTGTGTCATTCTATCGCAGGTGGTACAGGTTCAGGTATGGGTTCGTTCATGCTTGAATCTCTTGCAGATAGATTTCCAAAAAAGTTAATTGAAACATATAGTGTTTTCCCAAATCAAGATGAAATAAGGTATATATTGTACGATAGAATTATACTAAAATAAGATCACGTTTTTAATGGAAATGAACTAATAAGATAAATAATAATTCCTTTCAGTGATGTAGTGGTACAACCATATAATTCTTTATTGACTTTAAAAAGATTGACACAATGTGCTGATTGTGTTGTTGTTTTAGATAACACAGCGCTTAATAGAATAGCATCAGATAGACTTCACATTCAAAATCCTAGTTTTACACAAATTAATAAACTTGTTTCTACAATTATGTCTGTTAGCACCACCACACTTCGGTATTATATCATTTATATCTATATTTCATTTCATTGTTCGTTGTAAAAGTTTATAAATATTTATTTAATTAATTCATATGTAATTATACTAGATATCCTTCTTATATGAACAATGACTTAGTTGGTTTAATTGCGCCATTAATTCCAACACCACGATTACATTTTCTTATGACTGGTTATACTCCACTTACTACGGATCAAGAAGTGAGTATTTATTTCCAAAAATATACATATTTAATGTTTTAAAAATATTTTTGTTTTTGCATTAACTTGTTTCTTATAATTAATAGGGAGCTTCTGTAAGAAAAACTTCTGTATTAGATGTGATGAGACGTTTATTACAGCCGAAAAATATGATGGTTTCTACAGCCTTAGATAGAAATGCATCTCATTGTTATATATCTATCTTAAACATCATTCAAGTATGTGCCATTTAAAATATTAAAGATCAAAATAGAATTATAATCTTAAACATATAATCTTTCAGGGTGAAGTGGATCCAACGCAAGTTCATAAATCTTTGCAAAGAATCAGAGAAAGAAAACTTGCACAATTTATACCTTGGGGACCTGCTAGTATACAAGTAGCCCTTTCAAGAAAATCACCGTATATTCAAAGTACACACAGAGTATCTGGCTTAATGTTAGCCAATCATACTAACATATCATCAGTAAGTTAAAAATTAAAAAGCACTAGTTGTTTTAATTATTAAATTTAAAATTGTTTGATAATATAGTAGACTTCTTTACTCGGCTTCGTTTTAACCAAAATTATTTTTCTATAACAATATTGAATTTCAACATATGCATTCAATAAGCATTGCATATCAGACTCATCATAAATTATATATATAAAATTAATTTTACAATGCAACATTCATTACGCGTTTTTATTATTAGAAAGACTTACTTCAAACATTGTTCATCAAATTTATTCTCTACATCTAATCTATAAATGATTGTCGAATTAACCGATTATTTATTTATTTATCTATTCCGACCGGTTGAGAGAGTCTACTGTACAAACACAATCAAAATTTCAAATCAATGATAATTGTTATTAGATATATAATACATTCATAGATACATATTTCAGTTATTCGACCGTGCCTTACAACAGTATGATAAATTACGAAAACGAGAAGCATTTTTAGAACAATTCCGTAAAGAAAAAATGTTTGAAGACAATTTGGATGAATTAGATAATTCCAGAGAAGTCGTCGAATATTTGGTAAAAGAATATCAGGCAGCCACACGAGTCGATTATTTATCTTGGAATCCCAGCAAATTAGAAACATAAAGTATTCAACGATTTTAATAAAATTAATATCAAGCATATAAATAAGAGTTCAAGATCTAAGTCTTACTTGTTGTTTCACGCTTTATTTCATTACCATTATAGTATTATAAATACTATTTTGAATTGTTCTACGAAAATTAAATTTTAATATTATATAGTAAACAACAATTTTAGTGTGCTACAAGTACAAATGTTTTCAATCTTTGGACTTTAAATTTATTTCCATCTTTCGTACATGAAATGGAGGTAATGTAGCAATTGTAATGAATCCTGTATGACCAGGTAAAGAACGAGCATGCATTGCCGTAAGCAGTTTTATTTCTTGTTTTCCATTTTCACTTTCTTGTGCCATATCTTTGTCTACATTCTAAAATATAGTTAACAAAAATTCATATTAATATTTTCAAAAATGATATTTATATCATTCTAAACATAAAATATAAACTAAGCACGTGTCATTTTAGTTATGATATTTTGTATGATGTTATTGTTTTGTAACAATTGAGCGAAATAATACTTAATAAAAAATTTTTCATTTTGCAATATATATATATATTAATTCTATGTATTATATTTATTATACATACCTCATATTGTAAGCATTCTAAATTCAATATAGGAAGATTTTTATATTGTACATGAATTTCTCTTTGTAAACATTCGTAAGTATTCAATTCAATGAATCCTTTTGAAATTAATTTTGCACAAGTACGTTGAACTTGTTCGATACAAGGAGAGAAAGAACATAATTTTCCACCTAAAAGTAAAATAAACAGACGATCAATCACTGAACAAAAACTTTTATTTCGAATAATTTGTACCTGATTTTTTTAAAGTAGATGCTGCATAATCTATTGCTAACCATGGATGTGGAAGATCTAAAAAAATTGCATCTACTTTTGTCTCTAATTCTTTTCCAAAACCTTCGATGCAAACATCTTTGTGACTTGAAGTTACAAATTTATCAAGTCCGTGCTTCTCAAATTCTGCTTGAGCAATATTTACACGTTGCTCGTGGAAATCAAATGTATAAAGATGACCATGAGGGCGAATTACACGAATAAGAGCATGAGAAAGAGATCCACTTCCAGTACCTAAATTAATAAAATAGTAAACTAATAATATTATAATATGAGCTAAATAAAACTTAAAGATAAGTAAGTAAAATTATACTAATTATAAATTATATAATATTACATAAATATTATTTATTTTTAATATTACATAAATATTATTTATTTTATTAGAAAAACATTGTTTTAAAATATATGTTAATATTTGTTGAACCTGTTTCAATAACTATACTTCCTGGTACTAAATCCATTAAATGTATAATTAAACTTATGTCAGGACTATAAATAATTTGTGTCCTATGAGGAACTGTTAAAGTCCAAAGTTCTGGTGTTGGTTGTAGCACATATGCCCATCCTCGAGAAAGTTTTTTTTTAGTTCCATACTTGTGTCCCACGAGAGAAAATACTTTAAGCGCTCCATATTTTGTTTGAAAAACATTGTCAACCATTTCACCATTTTTATTGGGAATCTTTGCCTTTATCTCTAAAGAATGCATATTGTTATGCCCTAAATATAAAATTATCACATCTCCTTCTTCAATGAATTCTTTTACTTTATTGAAACTCATTTTGATGAAAACAAATTGAAACTATTCTTGAAATATAAAGTTTTTGTTCCTCTATTTTATATTATTAATTTTAAATTGTAATTATTATTAACTGATACAGATTATATTTTCACATATTATTATTAACCAATAATATTTAGTGCATACATGTATAAAATTTTATATAATAATGTATATAAAATTTCTTTTTCATGTACTTTATTTTATATGCTTTACAACATTATTATTATCACTATTTTATATTATTTATAATATTTCACAATATTAAATTTAAGGTTATGTTTTATAATTGTAATACACGTGTTTAATGTTTGAACTTTAAGTTAATATTATATAGAACTATATGTCTAATGTGAGCGTGCAAGTTTCTCATATATATATATATTCTATTATTTCTTAAGTATTATTTGCAACAAATAATAATAATAATAATAAATTAATTTCTATATAAATAAATATAAATAAAACTAAAAATTAAAATGTAATATAATACATAAAACATGTATATATTTGTTGATATGAAACATAACAGAAAATGATTGCGTGATGTGCAATATAATTTTGTGTATTGTTTAGAAATTAAATTGTATTATTTATCTTATAAATTTTGATAAGATTAATAAAATTCTGATAGGAATTATATTAAGAATAATAAATTCTGATAGGAATAATATTATGGAAAAATAATGTTTATAATGATAATCTTTGTATTATTATTAATTACTTGTATTATTATTGAATAATTACAAAATCTCGTCATTTATTAGTTCATAAATTTTTGAAAAATATTTATGCGAGAAATTGAAGAAAAGGAAAATCGGCAAAAATGATGTTCAATTTCTGTAAAGTGGAAACGTGACTTAATAAAAGTGACACATTTGCAAAGATCCGTGACCCACGAGGCCACTAACAGAGCTTCAAAAAGTTTAAAAATAGTAAAATAGTTGGTAATGAAGTGCCGAACAGTTTATTTTCAATTGCAGTCCGGAAATTGTTTATACATAAATTTCTGTTGTTAAAATAGGAATTGGATTCTTATATCTTAGTCACGATAGTTTCGAAATATGGCTTCGAAAGTAACACTGTCCCAGGCTCTGGGTACAGATGGAAGTGATTTTAATCATAGACAAAAAATTGCTAGTCACTATCAAATCAGGTAATTAGACATAATAAAAACAATATGTATTTTCTCTTTTTTTTTTATCAAAAATTATTTGATATTATACATGATAATATATCCTGAAATTTGAAAAGAGTAATAATTAAAAATAAATCGTTCTAAGTTATTTATTTATTATTAGAATTAAACGTACGTTCCTTTTAGCGCAACAAACAAATCAAGACTGAAATATTGTATATTTTTTCATTATCTTCTTTTCTTCGTTATGCTTGCCAAGTTGTCAGCTGATATTTTAGACCATTTGGATATATTCATCTTGGAGATTGAAGAATTACAAGTACCTCAGGTACACAATCTTTACTATAAAATTATTGATATTGAATGTAATGTCTTTCTCATATTTTGTAGCCTTTATGGTGGGAATATATTTGGTGTACGAGTTTGATGCTGAGTTTCCTTGGATTGTCTGCCATTAAAAGAAATAGAATTAAAACATTGCAACAATACATGATCGGTATATTCCTACTCGGATACGGTCCATTACTTTATGCAGTTATATATTATTTCAAGGATGTTTGGAAATATTTAACTGTTGGTAAAACAGATGAGATTCATTTCTGGCAGGTAAATTGAAAATAATTGGAAATGAAATACTTTGTATAAAATGTTTGTTAATATCTGCGAAAATTAATTTCTAGGATCTACCATATGGGTTATTGTGGTATGCATTTATTCTGTTAGCATCCCAAGTTCATTCTTTTTCTTTGTATTTTTCCTGGAATCTTTTGGTGGCTTGGAAAACGCGGGGAAGTAAAAAAGCTGATTAATTTAATAATAAAATTCATTGAAATCAAGCATATCTGTGAGCACTACTGATAATACAATGATATATACATGTATGTACTATTAACTATGAAATTAAAACTATGTTATATAAATAATATAATTAATATAGAAAATATTGTTAATGTGTAAATATGTATATATATGATCATGTGTATTATATTAATATATACAAATGAATGAATCGCATATTTTAAAACAGTTAATTTTGTTTTCTTACAAGCCATTTTAATAATGGATTAATAAATAAATATTACAATTTCTACAATTAAATACATAATTTATTGTATGCAATAAAAATACAATAAAAAAGTTTGACAGTTTCAAATAAATTATCAATCTTTTTGTATTGTTTATTATAATAAACTACTCAATGCGAGAAGACTGTAATAGTCTAATCTGTAAATATAATAAAAGAATTATATAAAAATTAACAGTTAAGTATATACTCATACATTGGTTACGTTATAAGAAAAACATTCTATGATGCTATTGTCAACTAAATCCGGGTATATATATTTACATGTATATATCACGTAGTTGAATGCAACGAGAAGAATTATCGATCAAATCTAATCTATTATGGAATCTTGAAGATTTAAGGACTTGAAAAAACATTCTAACAATTGCTTTAAATTTCGCGGTCTTTACCGAGCGAATAAGGATTCCACTGATACCAACTCACGTACATAAAATTTTGAAATAATTACTAAATCCATAAAAACCCTAGATCATGAGGTATTTTCGCATATAGGGGGCCTATTGATCGTCTTTAATAAACTTGCACACATATATAGGTGTTATACTTGAGGGAGACTCCGTGTTCTATGATCATTACCATCCCGTTTAACATAGTTATTTCATTTTGTATTACATTGTTCTAAGTTGTGCGGTGAGTTTAAATCATTACAATAAATAAAAATTAATATAATTAGTTTAATAATTAGGTATAGAACAGAAATGAATAAGAAACAATGAACATATGTATTGAAACAAATAAATTCTAAGTATAAATGGTATCCATTGTGATTATATAAATCAGATAATATTATAGTGAATTATAAAATAATTTACAATTACTGATATTATTATTATTACTATAGAATTTATATTTGTAATCTCTCTATTCGTAATCTGTCATTTACTTTCTATTTTATTTCCTTTTTATCTGCGTTAAGTTCTATTTTCATTATGAATTTTGTCAAAAATCCGTCAAATAGATGAATATTTTCTGTGGAACAATATAACAATATAACAATTATTATCTCTTATTATCTTCTTGATATGACAATTTGTAATAAATACAGTATTAGTAAGAGATGTAATGTTAATATTATGATATTAATATATATTAAAAATGAGATTAAAAAAATATTTTATTTATTAAGTTTATAATTTTATTGATGTAAGTCTTATGTAATTTATTATTTTATTTTTCAAAACTTAAATAACTTGGTGTTGGTAAGTTAAATATTTTCACATGAGAATATTTTTAGTAAAGTTTCTAGCATTAATAAAATTTTATTTTTCATAATTTTTGTATAGTACTACTAATTGTATTTAATTAGCTTACATTGAAAATTGTTGAAAACTGTTGTGATTTTACCAATATTTTTATAAAAATGTATGATTTAGTTTATGTTAAAAATTATAATTATAATTTATCAATTCATATTCTTTTTACTTTTTTGTAATTTTCTTTATTTTTGTAATAAAGTACTAAAAATAATTTTGAAATATAATTTGGAATTTATGTTAAATACTTTGTATATAAAGGTAAAGTAAAAAAGTAATTTATATAGTACAAATAAATAGTTCTTTCATTATGAAACATAATATATCAAGCTTAATTAGTTTAATTATTTAGTATTGTGTTAAAATTTGTTGATACACACTAATTTAATAAATACTTTGATGTATATATTTATATATATTCATATATTATTTATATTTAGTACCAATATACTTTATACTAATATACTTCATATATATTTTTTATATAATTTTACAGGGACATCCAACTTCAAAATGTTTTCTAATCACATGGCGACAATTGTTCGGCTTGCTGCTCAGCAGCAACAACAACAACAAAAACGTGGTATGGCAACTCTTAAAGCAATTTCTATAAGATTAAAGTCTGTAAAGAATATTCAAAAAATTACTCAATCAATGAAGATGGTGTCAGCCGCTAAATATAATAGAGCAGAAAGAGATTTAAAACAAGCTAGACCTCTTGGAGTTGGTACAAAAACATTTTATGAACAAGCTGAAATTCAGGCACCACCAGATGATGAGAAAAAACTTGTAATAGCAATAACAAGTGATCGTGGATTATGCGGTGCTGTACATACTGGGGTTTCTCGTAACATTAGAGATGCTCTTCTAGCAGATCCCAAAGAACGCGAAAATACGAAAATTATATGCGTTGGTGAAAAATCACGAGCGATTTTATCACGCTTGTTTGCTAATAATATATTGTTTGTTGCATCTGAAGTTGGTCGTAAACCACCTACATTTAATGACGCTGCTAAAGTAGCAAATCAAATTTTGAACAGCGAGTATGTTGATAATCGTATATTATTTTCAAAATAATTCTATATACTTTTGTTTGGTACATATTTCAATTTCAATATTGATGTTTGCAGGTACAGTTTTGGTTCTGGCCGCATTGTCTACAATCGATTCAAGTCTGTAGTATCATATGCTGTTGATCAGTTACCTCTTTTTGACAAAACTGCAGTAGTCAGTGCACCAAAATTATCTATATATGACTCTCTGGATGAAAATGTAATTCAAAGCTATCTGGAATTCTCTCTAGCTTCTTTATTATTCTATTCCATGAAAGAAGGTGCTTGTAGTGAACAGTCAAGTCGTATGACTGCTATGGATAATGCTAGCAAAAATGCAGGAGAGATGATAGATAAATTAACTCTAACATTCAATCGTACTCGACAAGCTGTAATTACTAGAGAACTGATTGAAATTATTTCTGGTGCTGCCGCTTTGGATTAAAGAAATATGTAATATACATTGAAAGAAGAACACACCATAGTGTTGGGAAGTAGATCAGAATGATATTGTCAATTGATAATTGATTTTACTAAAAATTTTCTGAAAAGAAAATTTTTAGCGATTTCTTCAAATCGCCACAAATGATCAAACATTTAAAAATACACCAATATTTATAAACCCAACATAAAAATAAATTGTTGAAAAATGTTTATTGAAATATTTTGTTTGTCACTTCTATGAAGTTTTATATTATTAATGCAAATAAAGTTGTATATACGCAAATAGTATATATTACGTATTTACATAGATATTTACATATTTAAAAGTAAATGTATAATTATAATTTATTATTAGTATTTACTACTGCATTTATTTGATAAAAAATTTAGGCTTTGATTCTGAATGATCTTCGTCATTGATTAAGATGAAATTTGGAGAGTGTTATGAGGACTATGAAAGAACTTTTTTGACATATTTACAATTTGAAATATTTACAATTATTTACTCATTTGATTTTACAATTTTACGATCATCATATGAAAAATCAATCACCATTATATAAAAAAGGAGGACAACCTATGTTCAAATTGTAATTTGGAGTGTTTAGAATGTCTGATGCATTTAAAAGCAACCAAACATATGCAACTTGCAGTTTGAATAGTTTGGTTCCGATCTCTAGCGTCAGAACGCCAGATTTCATATAGAGGTTTTTTGAAGCTAAGATTTTATATTTGGAATCGTTTTATATCGTATATTACCCTCCAAATTTCACTCGTTTTCATTGCGTTTTATTCGCAATATTAAAAATTTATCTTAACAATTTAAATACTTGCATCAAATCTTTTGCATTTTGTGAACTATAATTGGAAAAGAAAGAAAATATTTACAGAAACAAATTTTTTAAAAATTTTCTTGAAACTTTGTTGTACCATAAATTCATATGCTAACTAAATGAAATGGGCAAAACATGATATATTGCGGAATACCGAAGTTATGCCATGTGCATTTCTCTGTAGTTGTGGGCAAAACATGATATATTGCGGAACACCGAAGTTATGCCATGTGCATGTGTATGTAACCTCAACGTCAAATATTAAACAATGGAAGGAAATTGGAAATCTCGTGTTATTCTCGAGGAATATGGTATACCGAACGTAAGGATTTACAATATATATTTGCGGTATATATATATATAAATTATAATTGAAACGAATAATTAATAATTAATAATAATAATTTATTTTTTAGGCATCTGAATATACACAACAAGATTGGAACTTGTTCAATTTTAAAAAAGTATTTCTTTTTAACAGAAAATGTATTTACTTTTTATTTGTAAAATTATTATGTACCAAATTAATTTATACTTTTAGGAATTCACAATTCAAGTTGTAAGAGAGTCAGAAGATGAACGAGAGTTAGAATTTGACTTGATAGGTTATCCTGTTGGTTTTGCCAATGCATTTCGTAGAATTCTTTTAAGCGAAGTACCAACTATGGCCATAGAAAAGGTTTATATTGTAAATAACACAAGTGTAATTCAAGATGAAGTTCTAGCTCACAGGTATATTTAAAATTTATATTATATTTTCATTTGAAATTACTGAAGGTAACATAAAATATATTACATGTACATTGGTTTTAAAGGTTGGGTTTAATACCACTTCGAGCTGATCCAAGATTATTTGAGTATCCTTCTAATAAAGATGAAGATGAAGTTAGTGATCAAGATAGTCTAAGATATGAACTTAAAATATCCTGTACTTGGAATCCACAAGCACCTAAAGATTCTAGAAGAACAAATGATATATACAGAAATAGCAATGGTACGTAAATATCTAATACAATAATATTCATAAAAATTTTAGTGAAAAATAATTTTATTTTATAGTATATAGCAAAGACATTAAATGGGTTCCCATTGGACGTCAAGAAGAACTTTATCCTCGAGGAGCGGAACAATTAGGTGTTCTAGAAAAAGATATTTTAATATGTAAAATGCGCCCCGGTCAAGAAATTCATCTTTTCATGCATGCAGTGAAAGGAATTGGGAAAGATCATGCTAAATTTTCTCCCGTAGGTATGTTATTAATATTAAAAATATTTGTATTTTTAATTGTAAGTATTAATGTAATTGAATGCACTTGGACAAGTTTTGCAAGTTTACTTGTAACATTCATTTTTGAATTCATCTTTTATTTAGCTACTGCATCGTATAGACTATTACCAGATATACAACTAACAAAACCTGTTAGAGGAGAAATGGCAGATCGTTTGAAAAACTGCTTTAGCGTCGGTGTTATAGAAGTAATTGAAACTAAACCAGGTGATTTAGATTCCCGTGAAGCAAGGGTAAAAAATCCTCGCTATGATAGTTGCTCTAGAAATGTGTTTCAACATGAAGATCTTAAAGGATGTGTACAATTGAGTAGAATACAAAATCATATTATTTGTAAGTTAAATATTTTATTTTAAAAAATTTTGATTTAAAAACTATATATGTGCAAATTATATATAATTTCTCTATTATTATATGTTATCTATATTATCATATGTATTATTTTATATATATATATATATTATATATATTAATATTATATATCTTTTTATAGTTACCATTGAATCAGTGGGAACATTATCATCATCTGTATTATTTGTAGAAGCAGTTAAGATACTTAAAGGAAAGTGTAAGACGTTCTTAGAAGAACTAGAAAATATTGGAAAATAGTTAGAAATATTTTTAGCAATAGGAAATAAAAACATCTTAACTTTGGTTAAATTGTTAAAATTTTTAAAATTAAAGTTAAAATTAACTTTACGACAAATGTAATGCTCAATGTATTTAATAAAAAAATATGAAAAAAATTTTGTCTTAATTATTAATTCTTTTAATCTTTTTAAAAAATGCGATATTTTTTATATTTCAAAAATATTATATGATAAGTTTAGATTTAATTCTTCAAATCAATGATTTATTGATATTTGAGGTTATTTATTAACTTCAAGTTGACTCTTTTAACATTTTATAATTAGCATATATATCATTTCTGAATTCACATGTAACTTGAAAAGTAACAAATCATTAAAATTAGATTTCTTATATATAAAAATTTACTAACAAAATAATCGTACACATCTATATTATTCAGTAAATTCATTATAAGAAATTTGAAAATATGTTTAAGAATGTTATTAATAAAAAATATATTTATCAAATCTTATCTTATCTATATCAAGTATATATTTTTATCTCGTGATAAAATGAAACTCAGGTTGTAATGTAGGTTATATAAAATATTATTGAAGTTATTCACTTCCATGTCCGTTGCGATGTGACACTTCACATTTCTTGCACGTTTGAAATTGTTACATCACAAGTAAAATTTATTCTGTACCATCGTTCTAGTTTGTAGCTTTAGAATTACGGATAATGGGACTAGGAATTTTACGATGGAAAATATTATTGATTATTGTATCAGTTTTACTTCTTTGGCAATCCTCGAAAGTGTGGTTGAGTTTCACTCAAGAGAAATCTGGCATAGAAGGTAAAAATCCATATGTTTACAAGTAAAGGTCATGAAAGATGTAATAATTTCCTTTTCTAAGATACTATCGGTTTTCGATTTGCAAATTACAGTTATTCGTTATTTTTTCAAACGTTTTAATTCTCATTGATAAATCTGAATATTGTATAAATGCATATATTATTTATATTAAATAGGTAAACAATCAACGTACAAATTTTTTTTTGGTATTATTATATATTTCATGTGTAATAGGTTCAAACTCCAAAATTTTATCAAAAATTATTTGTATATTTATTTTTATAAATATAAAAATTATTTGACATTGTATTAGTAGAAGAAATTAATAGAAAATATCAGATAAAATTTTTATTTTTGTGTCAATGGTTTAAACAAAAATTTTAATTTATAATTATGTAATTTTCTCGATTTTCTTGGGTATCTGCTAAGTTTTGTATAGCACAGCTTCAGGACAACCAGGTGGTAACGTTAAACCAAAAAGATGATGAGAGTAAGCAAAAAGTTCATATAGCAGTATATTATGAAGCACTATGTCCAGATTCTCGCAGTTTTTTCATAAAACAGTTATTGCCAATGTATCACAAAATTCCAGATAATGTACAATTAGAATTTATACCATACGGGAAAGCTACGGTAAGACATTTTATAGTGAGAAACATTTAAAAATATATCTTTTAATAGTTACAGATTGTGAAATATTAATTGATTTTTATATTTGTTTATTTTTGATATGTATTAATATAATATGTAATACATGTAGTAGTAAAACATTTTTATCTTCATGTATAATTTAGTTTTTTTAAATATATACTGATGTTAGTTCTGCATTATCATGTACGTACATGTAGATATATTTCCATAAGGAGTAATATGAAGTAGCATAAAATCAAAATAATGACTAATTTCTAATAAATATTATTAAAATATTATTTTATTTTTAGCTTTAATAACAATTAACATCATATTACTATCAAGTATATTAGTTTTCAAGTAGTTTATTTTAACGTTTAATGTTTAATTACTTTAAAGATAAATGGAAAAAAGTATTCCAAAACTTTCTAAAATCTAAGCTCATTTAAATGTAATAAATTTTTACAGACTGTGAAAACCGATAATGGGTATGAATTTATGTGCCAACATGGACCTGTCGAATGTGGAGCGAATATTATTCATGCATGTTCCATAAATATCCTAAAGAATACTTCCATTCAGTTAGAATATTTATCTTGTATGATTAAAAACAACATAGTACCAGTGAATATTATGGAAACTTGTGCAAAAAAAATGAATTTAGATTATAATCCTATTTTTAAGTGTTTTATTGAAAAAAAAGGCAAAGAACTTTTGGCTAAATATGGAGAATTAACAAATGCTTTAACACCACAAATTTCTTTCATACCAACTGTTGTGTTAAATGAAGTAAGTTTCTTAAATTAATAAATTTTTAAATACAAAATAATCTATTCAAAACAAAATGAATTATTAAGAATTTTTGTTCCAATATTATAATAAAAATGGATTTACAGAGTTCTGAGAATCAGGCAAGGATATTAAAAAATTTACTACAAGAAGTGTGCCTACATTTTAAAATACTGCCAGAAGGTTGTATATTCTAAAGACATACAAAATATTTACAAAACATACTTCCCTGACAGATATGCATGAAATATAGTATTTTTTACAGAACTTTTTATGCATTTAATGAATGTTAAGATTTAAATAAAAAATGTCTTCTAAAGTTTTATTAACAAAAAGAAGTGAAATTAAAAATGTTAATTTAATTGATTAAATGAATCAAGGAAGGACATATATTTGTACTAATATGCAATAGTTCGTAGAATTATTTAAGAAATTTTTCAATTTTATTTATTTATTGAGAGATTGAAATTTTTGTATTATTTAATGACATATAATAGTAATATTGACTAAAAAAATTCCAAAATGAAAAATCTATGTTATTAGCCCCTAAATTACATTTTATGATTATTAATAATAAATTAAAATATTTTATTGTACTATTTCTATTAATGATATATATGTATATAAATATCAAAATTTGTTCAAAACGTAATACTATTTTAATTTGAAACTGTATTATTATAAAATAATAATATTAATAATAGTAATAAAATCAGTAATACTTGATTGCTCAGTTATAATGCATTTTACACGCATATTGGAATTTATAAATGGAATAAATTAAGTAAATTAATTCAACACGTAGAGTGGTAATATACAAAAAAAATCAATTTTGAAAAACGGAAAAACTTATTCTCATGTTTGAAAAAACAAGAGTTAATCAATACTTTAATGTATGGGAACAATTTATTAACTTAATATCAACACTTTATACAAACTGTGTCGCTTCGTCATGCACGATAAGTGAAATATGCCTTTGATATGGCGGAAAATATCTCGCATAGAATAGAAATTATGAATGTACAAATCTCAAACACAGGAGAAAAGAAATATAGCGAATATTTCTTCTTTAGCCGAATGAATAAATACATTTATTTGAATTATTTTTCAGAGATAAACATCAAAAATAAATAACTTCTTATTCACGTCACGACGGAATTTCGTAAATATCATATTTTAATATTTCATATAATTTCGAAGAAAAGACTGAGAATAAGAGGTGACTGAAGTAGAATTTTCACTATTTTATTTGCGAGGAACAAATGTTTTGAGAAACGACGTTTGAAGAAACGAGAACACGATTTTGTAATAGATCTCAAGCTTTAGTTATTCTTGAGATACAATACTGATTTTTCTTTTTTTAAACTTAATATCGGTTCTTAGCGCTCGCTGTGAAGAACTTCTGTAAAATTATAGTTTAGACTATGAATGTATAACTTTTGCGACACGAATATAAAATTAATATTAAATATTGGAATATATTTTTTTAACTTAGACTTAAACACTAACCGTCAATGATCGATGAAACGAGCAATAACTTGTTTAAGCATTTAAATAGAGATGTTTTTTGAGTAAGTTCTATATCACCATTTACAAAAGGACTTTATCATGATTCCTCTTTCCATTTTTTTGCATCTTTACAAAGTGAGAACATTTTCTCCGTAAACCGCTAAATTTTAACTTTATGTTCACAATAACGATAACAGCTATCAGAACGATCGCAAGTGAAGTAAAATAGTTTTAAGAGCTCTCTTTTTGCGATTCGTATGCCTTATATCTTTATAAAAGGCTTTCGAACCGATGAAACTTCATAGATATGTTAACGCGAATCTTGACAGTGAATTATACACATAGATTTTTAGTTTGTCGGCAAACTATTTCTAGATGCCATTGAAAATGACGATGAAGATAAAAATGGCTGAAACGAGAGGTCCATTGGTTAATGAAGGAAACGAATTGAGTAGTTGTGACCTAAAAATGAGGATACATTTATTTTGTCTTTTTATGATCAATGCGATCTAGGTCACCAGAAATACAAGTACTTCTCATTTTGTTCACTTCAATATTAAATAATAAAGGACTGTGGAGGAATTCTTTCTTCTTTTCTTCCTTTTTTTCGTAAATTAGTTTATATATATATATATACATATATATACATATACACATATACGTATGTATATATATATACATATATATGTATATATAATATATATTACATATATATTATGACTGAACCATCGACACGCATGTGTTTTCCACTCTTCGGTGTTTGTTCTTAGTACTTAAGTAACATTATCATACGAATCGCACAAAATCACACCAGTTTCTCCAATTTTAGTTGTTGATCTTGCGAGACTGGCACGCACCCCTGGGCGAAGGAAAATATAATGCACCAATCACTGTGTTGTGACGTAACTTTTTTTTTTTAAATCCCTCATCCCTATTTTTTTGTGATTTCATTTATATTTCAACAAAAGTGGTGTCGACGTTGCATAACGCACACGCGTTTTAAGGCTTTCTCAGTGGAGATAAGATACAAACGGG
This sequence comes from Heterotrigona itama, assembly GCA_903986555.1. Taxonomy (NCBI): domain Eukaryota; kingdom Metazoa; phylum Arthropoda; class Insecta; order Hymenoptera; family Apidae; genus Heterotrigona; species Heterotrigona itama. The sequence goes on from CAJDYZ010006842.1 coordinate 201,937, forward strand.
AGATTATAATGAAATTGGATACAGAACGCACTTGGTGAAATGTCTATGTGTCGTGTACGCGTTTGTATGTGTATATATGTTTACATGTATAATACATGTTATGTATTACATAGGTTTTTTTAAAAGTTTAACAAAGCTGAAAAGGCATAGAGAAGTTTTACCAGGAGTATCAATATTGATATAATCCGATTCCGTAGATCTTGTGAACGTGGTTCAAGTTAGCGGTCACGCACATCTCTGAACCGCTTGACAATTCTCCGCTTTTTTTTTTTTTTTTTTTTTAATTTTAACAATACTTTTTTTCAGCTATTAAAACTTAAATTACCCACTATGACGTAACAAGGAATCTAGTATACGCGGAATCATTGGTAAGCCAAAGGTCGAAGTCTATTATATTTCGAACTTTGGAAAACGATGCGCTTCGATTGCAATTCGAATTTTGGCAAAATAAAACAAACGCTTAACATGTACGTTACTGATAAAATTTCGGGCTACGACAAATGCTATATCAATGATAGCACGTTTTTCTTGATCGAGAAATAAGCAGAAAAAATTTCCAATTTATCTCGATCAATAAACGAACCTACACGATGCGCTATAATAGAGATTTTTCCTTTCTTTTAATACTTTTCCTCTCTTCTGTCCATTAATTAATAATTGCATTTTTTTTAGATACATTGAAAAGTAGATTTTACAAGGAAAACTTACACATGAAAGTCTTCAAAGATACGTGCAGAGAAGAAATAGGAAAAGGCCAAAAAGAGAGGAAAGTAAGGAAACACACTATTTATTTTTATCATCAACAAACATGCGCGTCTGTTTTATATATATATATATATATATATACATATGCTGTATATATGTGTGTACATATATATATATATTTTAATTATATTTTTTATACGGAAATAAATCATCTTTTATGTATTAGATGTATTTATGTGTGTGCTGCATATTTTTTGTATTTGTGTATGTGCGCGTGTAACATGTATTTTTATGTTCATGTTGTGTATAGTTAAGTATTTCGTGTATTTAGAGATAATGATTTTTAGTGGTATAACTTTTTAATTAAACAATTGCCCTGTATTACTTATCGTTAATGATGATTAACGCGTGTTGGACGTTGACTTTTCACGCTTTAAAGACATCTTTGCGTCCAGATACAAGATTTTTTTCACTTTCTGGTCGATTCGCTTTTTGTTAACATTATATTTTTCTTTGTTTCTCGATTTATTTTAATACGTCAACACCACTTGAAGTTGCAAGTTTTTCCATTACACAGGTTGCATTCACTTTGATGTCATCATTGTGACGAATTCTAGACAAATAAAATAACATAATTATCTTTAGAAATACAAAATTTGGATTTAAAAATTATGCAAATACTTTACATATTTAACTATAATTTACAAAATATTAATAAAAGCAATTTAATTTAGAAATAATGATAAATGTAGATTCAGTCATACAACCTTCATAGTTTACTTGGCCATCTCCATCAATGTCAGCCTCCCGAATCATTTCATCAACTTCCTCATCAGTGAGTTTCTCGCCAAGATTTGTCATAACATGTCTAAGTTCCGCTGCAGATATGAAACCATTTCCATCTTTATCAAATACTCTGAAGGCCTCCCTAATTTCCTCCTCACTGTCGGTATCCTTCATTTTGCGAGCCATCATGGTTAAGAATTCAGGAAAATCGATTGTTCCGTTACCTACAATTCCAAGTATTTTTAGTTTTGATTTTTTCTGAAATCAGATTTTTTCCAATGCTCTTAACAATGAGATAATGGTAACGATGTAAAAAAATTATTTTTTCATTATGCAAGTATCTTAGATAACAAAATGATAAAATCACAAATGATAAAATAACGTTGATATTACATACAATCTAAAAAAAATACAAATACTGCATAATGAATAATAACATATATGTTATTATATAATAAAATTAAATTAAAATAAAATACCATCCGCATCCACTTCATTGATCATATCTTGAAGCTCAGCTTCTGTAGGATTTTGACCAAGTGATCGCATAACTGTACCCAATTCTTTGGTTGTGATGGTACCATCTCCATCTTTGTCAAATAGCGAGAATGCCTCTTTAAATTCTGCAATCTGCTCCTCTGTCAGTTGATCAGCCTTTAATTAAAAAATTAAATTTGTAGTTACACATACGTATCACTTATGTAATATTGTTAAAAGAATTCAGCTTCAGAATTTCTTATTTAAATCAACTGTATGAGAACTTCATTTTATCGAACATTGTACAAGCTTGACGTATCACAAAATTTCTATCAATTATAATAATTGGAATAAAATATGTACATATAAACATTTTCTATTATTTATATGTTTGTTACTTAGCATCAAATATCAAAAAAATAAAGCTGTTTGTATTATCTCACATACAACAAAGTGAATTTTATATATTCAAAAATTTAAAAAATTCTATATTTTGCCACAAAACGCGTGATTTTTGTTGGCGAGATTAACAACACGATCATAAAGAAAAATTATTTCTAATATACTCAACGATAAATTTTTTTTTTTCATGGTTAATGCATAATAATATAGTAAGATCTCGTTATCAAGGCTCTGATTCGGAGATGTTGCCACCTTGCCGAAAATTCTAAACACCTGTTCAGATATTGCCCCACCCTCATTAGGAAAAGTAGCGGAAGGGCATAACACGGTGGTTGAGACACTCAGGACTCAAAATGTTGTTGATTGGAAAGTTAATATTTTTGACACCGGTTAATTAGCATGCATTCTTGACAAACCGAGACTAAAATTCAATCTAATCCACATGATATATTTATGAAGAATTTATTCTTCAAATAAACTTGGACTCTTCAATGGCAAATGTACGCAAGTAACAACTAATTAATGTCAAGATTAAATTGCTTATTCTAATCAATTTATTCAACTTTATATGCAATGAAATATATATCGTGGCCGATTAATATTGACAAATATTTACTGTAAGCTTATGTTGGTAAAGAAAATTAACAAACACATGACATTTTTTGCATCTTGACAATTGTGCATCTTTATTTACAAAAATTGAGTTTGTTATAATTAGATCCTCAAATAAAATGGCAAATTAAATATTTCTTGTATTTATAGACAAAAAATTATATAATTTATGTATTTGTACTTGTAATTATATGAAGATTAAATGTGAGAGAAATGCAGTATTTAATGTGGAAAGCTGTTTTAAATCAATCTATGAGTTCTAGAATAAAACACCTTACAATATAGGTCAGCTGTAAATACACACACACACATACACACACACACAATATATATATATATATATACATGTTATGCTTTCTTCTATATATTTTATACAAAAATACTCATTGAGCATTTAGATCTATAATAAACAAATGTCATAAATAAACCAATAGTTCGATATTCAATATTCAATTGTTTATTAAAAGAAAAGTACACACACCACACACACACACAGAGGAATAAATTTATTTTATTGGATAGATATTTTTTAAGATATTTTTTAAGAATTTAAATAAAAAAATTTTATATTTTATTGGAAGATAATTAATTTTTAATAGAATCGAAGGTTTATAAATATTTTATATTCAATAAATAGTTCAGAGTGGTCAATCTATATTTTAGGTTATGCGATAAAACAATCAACCAACATCTTTGAACGTTATAAAACCGCGATTAAAACCGAGAAAATATTTTCAAAAATCTAAAAATGCACGATATTCGTTCTTGTTTGATCTTAAAAAAATTAAATTACGTAGTCACAAAATATGAAAATATACACTTTGTATGGTGGTGCGATTTTAAAATTCTTATCATAGTTTTTTAGATTTAGCACATAAATAATGCACGTTCAAGTTTTTGTAGCAAAAGATCGACGTTTATGGAAGATTAATTGAAGGATAAGTGCAGGAACGTATAAGGAATAAGGAAATTGGCGCAACGACAAGAGACCGCGAAAATCAATAGTAAGATATTATACCGTGTAATGATTGATTGTGTCGAATACTATACGCTAGAAAACAGTGAGAATGATGAAAGAAAGTCAAGATCATTCTTTCTCGCAAAGTGCTTTAATTCTAAAAAAAATATTGTTAAAAACTAAAAAAATATTATTAAAAACTAACCTGTCACATATGAGATAAAAATTGACTAAAATTTCAGGCTTGTACTCTAAGGCGATAACAAGGTATATTAAGCCTAAAAAGGAAATGATGTTTCACTCGACTGAATACGTAATTGCTATTTCAAAATTTTTGAATTATTTATATTATTTCACGTAGAACTTAAACTTCAACTTAAAGAAGAAAGAAAAAATCTTTATTCGAATTCAGCGCCAACGTAACTTATCGCCAATTGGAATCCGTGAGATATCCGAAAAAGAAATACGATAACAATTATCTTACAGCGATTTGATAATCTAGAGATAAGGTATTTTAAGCAGATAAATGTCGTGAATTAACGACTTCGAGGAAGTTTTTTTCACGTCATTCGATATTCCAACGTACCGTTACATGGTATATTCATACACGACACAACGTAACACGAACGACATTAACTCTCGAAAAGTTTGTTTCGTCGCTACGACCAATAACTCGATAGTCGGCCGGAAGATTTGAAAAACCATCGATTCCTATCCGGATCGTGCGTGGTTTTCGTCCAATTTCTCTCGAAGAACGTTTCGACTTTTTAAACGGGACGAGAAAAATGTGTATGTGAGCCACCAAAGGAGAGACGGATCGATAGTCGGTCCATCTCTACATACCGGCCATATTACGAATAGTAATATTGTAACAGTGCGTAAGTACAAAAAAAAAAAAAAAATAAAAAAAATAAAAATAAAAAACAGGACAAGGTGAGAAAAAGAAAATATCACAGGACCTGGGAAATAGAATCTCTCGAGCCGAGAAGGAAAGACGGGGGAAAAAAAAAGTGTTTTGCAGTAAATGCGTATTGGTCGGTTGCACGTGCACTCGACGCGTCAATGCGGCAAACGAAAGCCTAGGCGAAGGGTGAGGGCGAGGGGCCGCCGAACGACGTCTGCATAGGTACACGCACCAAGAAAGAGAGAATATATTCGACTTACCATTTTGGCTCAGTTTTTTTATGTCTCAGTACGCTCGACGATCTCAAATGTCGGTCTAGGCACTAAACACAAGGGATACTATTCACAATCTCTCTCCGAGCAGTCGTGGAAAGGAAAACTTGTGTGCACGAAAGCACGGACAGACACGCAATACGACACAGCCGACGAGAAACGCACTCGGGACAGCAATGGAGTCCACCGTTCTCTCTCGGTGTACGAGCTTCTCTGCCGCTTGTCTCGGTCAGGTATTACTACGCCGCCCCTAACGGGCTACACGACAGCGTACCGTGATTGGTCAACGGTCTGGACGGGGGTTAAGGGGAGTTCACGCGGCGATGCGCCGCGTCGTTTCCTACGCGATCGACAGATAGTCCCGTGCGGCTTCTCCTCTGCGAAAACCCTGAAAAAACGACTGGTTTTTAATTGGACAAATAGGAAGAAGTAGGAACGACACGACGTCCAACGTAGAGAATGGTCGTCATGGACAATCGTGCAAATCCGCTTTACATGCGGGGTGGGTGCGGTCGTGTTTACAGGACAAGTCCGGGCGAACTAACCAGGCCTGTGATTGGCCGACGCGCACCTGCAATGCGTCAGGCAGCCGCGCGGATTGTGCCGCCGCCGGCTACCGGGTCAAAGCCGGGCTTCCCTGCGAGAGATGGCTCGAATGCAATGAACACGTTTTTCGGCTGCGTTTAGGCCCTACATCTCTCTCCTCTCTCTTCTCTCTCTCTCTTTCTCTCCCTCCCACCCCCTTCTCTCTTTCTCACTCTCTCTCTCTCTCTCTACTTTTCTATCTCCCTCTTTTTGCTTTGTTTTTCTTTTTGGCTATCTTTGTCTTTACCTTACCCTCATTTTCTGCTTCCACCTTACCCCTTTCTCTTCTGCATTTTCTTCTCTCTTACTCTTTCTTCTCCTTTACTTCTTTCTCCTTTTCCATTCGCTTTCTTACGATTTTTGTATCATTAGTCCTCTGATTGATCGTATGTAGCTTATGTGCTGACCAAAGAGATCAGCTGTTGCAACGACACCAACGATATTGACTCGTCTGATACTGTTTAATCCTCGTGACATCCGTCAGTTTTAGTCAGTTCTGCTCCTCGGCTCCAGTTTCCAGAATGATCTGGAAATTCGCACCTTAAATGATAGCGATCAGGCGCGGACAGGTTTAGGAAAACCAACGAAGTCACTTGACTCCGTGTTGCTATCTCCTCCTGCGAATGATATTAGGTCATGATGGGTTAATACTTACCCGCCTGTAGAGGAAATACTTTAAAACACTTTAAGCATCCCTAGAAAGATATATTGGTTAACGAACAGCAATCGTGAATCGTTGGTGCAGAAAGAGCGAAATGGACGCTTGAATCCTTTCACGCCCTAAAGAATTCTATTTTTTTTATTTATTTATATATATATATATATATATATATGACATATTTGTTATGTTTAAGTTAAATAGAAGGAATTAGAATAACTTTCTAACCATATAAATCTTTATTTTCTCTCATTTGTAAAAGTTCTATTTTCGTCGTGTGTACTCGATTTGTAAAATTCCTCAATTCGAAATTTTTCCATTTCAATAAAATTTTCGCAGAACCACTTGATTCTATTCCCAAGTTAGGAGGGAAAGAAAATATTTAGATGACCTATTTCACGTGGACCATCCCTTGCGTTAACCCCAGAAGCACTGGCGGTTTCAATGTCCTTTCATAGAATCGGTCGATATCTTCTTAAATAAAAATAATGCGCGTACACGTACGTTGGATAAGGGAGTATAGCGCGATTAGGTAAGTGCCATTTTCAAGGCAAGAAATAAATATCGACTCTGATGTTTGATTTCTGAAATTTATTTCTCGCCGTAGCTAAGTTCGTAAATTCTTTCCGAAATAAAATATTGAGGGCAAAGATTCGAAGATCACAACGTGAAGCTTTTATCATCGTTGAATTATGCAAAAGGTTTTTAATATTTCTTAGTGCATTAATTATGACCTACACAAAGTATCCTATATTATACTTTATCGTACACACACACATACTTTGGCATGTATATTCTACAGATAAGAATAAGTCATGTAGCAAAACCTTCGTAACTGCTTTGTTAAAAGAAAAAGTAGATATAAATAATATAGTAATTCCGTGTAGCGAAAAGTCCATAAATGCTTCATTAAAAATAAAAATATATACATGTGAAATGCGAAGTTGTACTATGTTATACTTATATTTATGTGTGTATCTTGTAGGAAACATAGTAAAATTACGATGAAATTTGGTCTACACATAAATTCAAAGGTACAATACAATCTCAATTTTAAAATCTATACATAACTTTACAATGGAACATTTAAAAACATTTCAGTCTTATTTCAACCTTATCCTACAGAACACATCGACAAAGCGTGTCAACAATTGTGGGACATCCTGTATTTTACAAAGGTTGAACATTTTCAACGACCAATGTGAATAATAAGGATATAAAACGAAGAATTGAAATAAAAGTTAACATCCAGTTTTGTACATAGGTACGGTAAATATACGTGCATATTTAATTGGTTTACGTGATATCACATCGCGGATGAGCACAATTTAAATTTGCGTGATACATTTTACAACACGTTGTCGATTCATCTATTTGCGTTTCTAATCGGAATTTATTCGTTTGTTTATTTTTTTTTCGTTATTTTATTCGTTAATTTATTTATTTGTTTCGTTATTTTATTCGTTAATTTATTTATTTGATAATTTTTTTTAGAAACGTGTAATACACGAATTATCGATACATCGAATATTATCCATCAGTTGAACAATAAACAATAAGAATATCTAACGATAGAATTGTAACAAACTTTTCTTGAAATCTAATCTGTTAACAAACTTACATTACAGAATTAATAGTTTGATATTATTAATATTCGTCGTTTCGATGATTCATTGGAATATAAATTTCCTTTAGAGGTGTAGAGATAATTGAATACTGTATCAGTCATGCTTACAGTGGAATTACGAACGCCTTCAAGAACAGAAATGATGAGATACCAACTAGACACAGTATGAACACTGAATACCTTATTAAAAGTATAAAAGTTCAATTCACGGGAACATTGAGTGGAATCATCGTATGACGCGCAAGAAAAAAAATGTGAATGACGAATCCACGATTCCGTATATGAGGGAAAAAAGGAAATGTCCAATAAGCTAATTGCTTTTGTTGCACCTTCAATTAAATAGGTTCACGTGATTTCCGACTTTTTCGATTTCTTTTTTATTTTTTTTTTTTTTTTTTTTTTTTTTTTACTGTGTACCTAATTCGTCGACTAATTAGGTACTTAGCTGAAAATTAAATTTTCTAAGATCAGGTAATTAAAATAACACCCAGTTAAATTAGAAAATTTCTAATCATTTCTATCACTGCATAGGTTTGTGATCCTTTTATCTGAAAGAACTGAGTTCATTCAAGAATTCGTATAATCCTTTATCGAACCAATGGTCTTGTAAATAATCTATTATTCAATCATTTGAATGCTATACATTTTCCATGTCCAAGTTATATGTTATAATACTTCCGGTTTAAAACATTCAAACTTTGTTGAGCATTTTAAAAATAATTGTATTTATATTGAAGAAATCAAAGAACAACCTTCTAATATTATTAATAGATTTTAAATTAATTTCAAAGTGAATACGTTTTTCATAGGCTACATAGATTACAACATATATATATATTTTAATTATACAGTCATATATCAATTACAAGCGTATCTATCTTATTGTTTATCGTTTTCATTTGGAAAGTGCAGTGATAGGAAAATATATATTTCAAGATTGAAAAATACGATTGCAAATGTGCTGAACTTTATCTGACGAGTAACAAGTTAGATACGAATAGAATAGTGATGAATCGCATATACTTTATAATAGTATAATATGTAGGCATCAATCCTTTAATGTAAATTGATAATAATTGAAGATTAATTAATTAAATAAGTTAATGGTAGAACAAGTTGATTAAAGATAAATATATATATCGTTTATATTGACAAAAATAATACCGCGCAATATCTGTTCAATTGTTGCATAGTGTAAGTCTTCACTGTTTAGTATTGATTACAATAATGAAGAAGCTGCAACATGATGCGATAATCTAACGATGCGATCTAACATAGTGCGAGCTTTCTTTTCATCGGCTCGTGTAAATGACTTGTCCGCCTATTTCCACTGGAGCTCCTAATTCGTTTAAAATTATGATGCCGTTTAAGTATTGATATTCATAAACTTCGTTCGTATCTAATAGATAATTAACAGTTTCGCTGGTGGCCGTGACCGATATGCGGTAACGCCGTCGCACGATGTTCGCGATATCAATAATAAGCGATGAGCATGCGTGCGACAAAAAAGAACGTAGTATATGTACTTAGCTACCTAACGGAAGTGACGGTTCCTCCGCACCATTTTTTTTGAAAGTATACCAAGGTCACCTTGGAGTTGCCAAAAGAAATCATACGAAGACGTGGAAGTAGAAAATACAAACATGAAACTTGATTATCAGTAGAAAATACAAATATGACTTTGATTATGCAAATGTACGCAACAAAATGTTTAGATAAAATCTTTGCTCATCCCATTTACATTTTAATATTACGCAAAATTTATTATAATCAAGCACGTAATTCCTATCCTTTTTAAAGTGATAACCATCGAAAAAAAAAAAAAAGGAATATTTTCTACATCTTCTTTTCAGCTATTGCTTCATATCTTGTAAAAGTGCAATACGTACGAAATGAGATAGTTGCAGGAAGAATTAAATGCAGAATGTAGAAAAGAATTTTTTTAAATATAAAAAAGAAATGCTTTCGTCGATCAAATTTAATGAAGTAATTATGTGAAGAAAATTATTGATTTAATTTACGTTATTCAGTATTATCCTCCGTAGCATGTTTCGTTTCCTTTCGTTACATTTAAATATGTCGTGCGTTTAAAAAAAAAAATATGATAAAATTCCTAACCTAATAGTTGCGCCCTTTGCACATCCAATGTGTATCTATATCTTTGTAGTTTCAATGCAGTGGAGACCCGTAACCCTTTATAGCTGTCGTTCGACCAACACGAAAAGAAAAAAAGAGTAAGATGATAATAGTTGGTCGATTGTATTACGCATAGCCGTAAGCTCTGCAGATGCGTGATGCGCTAAACGTGACGCGGTACGACATTCCGCGGGCTAACAGTGTTACTACGGAACATACTGTTTTTGGGAATCGTTACCGGGAAAAATCGATGTTCGACCTGATAGGAGACAGAAAATATGGATTCATGACGCAGTTCCTCAAAGGGCCTAGCTACTGTTAAGCGAGGTTTTCGAAAAAGTTCTGTGGCTAGGTTGCACTGGGCCTGCGCACGAATAAACGCGCAATGCGACACGCGATAGAATAGGACAGGGAGACTCGTAATCTCGTTAAAAAGAGACGGAACGGGGGATAGAGAAGCGCACAACGGCGTTCACGATTAACGGTAAAGAAGGGAATTTAATGGGTGTCACGGCAAAGAATGTTAATTTTATACCTTACGTTCATCGATGTAGCGCCTAATTGGTGTTAATTTAACAGAAAATGTAATATTAAAGACCATTCCGTGTTCAATTTACAACGTGATGCGAACTTTCAATCGCTTTAGATTTGAATATGCATCTGGGTGCAGCGTAAGATGCTAATTTTTTATTGTATTTAAAGAAATTTAATTATTGTTAAATCGTCTGGGTTGCTAGTCAAGTTAATATCAGTTAATAATATTCAATACTTTGTTAAGCGTTATTTTTAACTCCGCCAACTTGATTAGTGATATTGCTGTACAAATTATTATAACTTTATTAGTGATATTATTATACAAATTATTATCGATAGTGATATTATTATAACTATGAAAATAATGTTAATTATAAAATAATATTTGTAATATTTATATTGTAAATAACTAAATATTTGAATTTAATTTAAATAGAAATATTATACCATAGTGTATATTTTTCTAAATTTCTTATTTTATAACAGTATCTTTACTTTCCAATGTGTAAACGTTAGATTTTTAATAAACTATAATTTAGTAATTTTATCGAGAAATTACGCAAACTTTATGTTACATTATGTTACATTATACTATGAATTGTTTCTTCATAATATTATGCCATTTGTTTATTGAAATTTTTAAAAAATTATAAATTATGACAAAATAGTTGAAGCAAATAGAAAATGTACGTTATTAGAAAGAATATTAAAAAATTAAAAACTTTAAAACATATTTATAAATAAATATTACTGTGTATTAAATCGACACGTACGATTATTGAATTTCTTTACAATATTAAACAAGAAATTTATTCAAAAGATATTATACTATAAATATTGGTAGAAAAATTCTAGAATTTATTTTAATCAATCAATATTCATTGTAAAAATATTTCTACCATAATAAATTATAAGGGCATACATTCAACTGTAACTTGAAAGATGTTCAATAAATTTATTGAACACTATTATGAAAAATATCTTATCTTCAGTCATAGTATAAATAGAAGAAAATAATCTGAACTGTAAAATTTTATCTGATTTATTTATGACATAACGAAAGATAAAGCAAACATTAATCTCAGTAATTTTAATAAAAAATAAATTGATTCATAACTTAACAAAACATAATCTTACAGAATAATTTTTCCTTTTACTAATGTTTTAAACACTTATTATATTGTAATCATTTTAGCTTTAGTTTTAATATTATTTAAATTATATATTAAATATGTAGCGTTAAGGTATAATCTCATAAGATAAAAATAGAGATACAGCTATAATACATAAATAGGTAGATAAAGCTGTAATATATAAATATAGCTATAAAACATAAATATTTGTGAATCCATTTCTAATGTTAATTGTTATTTTATACAAATATAAAATATCAAAACTTTATTTATAGAAAATGTTTGATATCAAATATTTAAAGGAATTATTAAAGAATAATAATTCTCTTATAATTATTTCTTTATTAGTTTTTTTACATTGATTATTGATAAATTATTTGCATAATTTTAATACTTTTTAAAAGAATTCATTTATTTGTACAATAATGCAACAGTTTAGAGATAAGCAGGTACTATTGCCACAAGGGCAAACAAATGCCAATGTTGTACGATAAATTATTATCCGTTTTTAATCTTATTTAAATAAAAATTCTAAATCATTCAAATGTAACTGGTATCGAAAGAATTGGTAATATCGGATTCGTAGTTTCCACTTCCAATGCTGTAGCCATACAATCACTTGCTGCTTCTACTTCACCTAAAGATTCTAATACCTTTCCTAAGTTATACCTGTAAAATAGAATTTTATTTGATTAAAATTTTGTAACATATGAATTATTCACAATCGCATCATCACACTTTTAAATAGAAATAAATGAATATTCTTATACCATGTTTGATGAGAATTCGGATCAATTTTTGCAGCATCGCGTAAAGTTTTTTCAGCTAACCTTTGACTCCCCAAATAATGATAAATTAACCCCTAATAATGAGAATAATCTTCAAATAAATATATACTATCTCATCTAATAATACTTATTATTTAATAAATTACAATAAACATTACCAAATGTTGTAAACTTTTAATATGTGATGGATTAATTGAAACGGCATTTTGATAACATTGCTTTGCTTCCATGTATTCCAATTTATACTCATGAAGTAAACCTCGCTAAAATGAAAAATAACTTCTATGTACATATTATATTTTGACGACAAAGTTATATAAAATAAAAAATAAATTAATTAGCTTTGATTTTTTGTTTGATAATGTTATTCGAGCTTACTGTATACATAATATGGTGACTTAGTGGAAAAATATTCGTCGCTTCTTGTAAAGAAAGAACAGCACCATTTGGTTGATCCAGAACTAAATATACTTCAGTAAGTAATAACCAAACTTGTAATTGCAATAGCCATGCTCTTTGTGGTCCTGGCTTCGGAGTAAAAGAGCTAAGTGATGATGCAACTTCAGATAAGGCTTGTTCTACTCTTGAAGCAGCCAATGATTGTGCATGTAGAGAACCTATTTAAAATTTTGATCATTCGAAATTTTTTATAAAATAATTTAATTTTAAAAATTTCAAATTAGAAAGAGTATTAATACATACTGGAATCTTTATCAGACATTTCAGAAGCATACAACTGAAAAACACTTCTGGTTTCACTGCGTTTCTCACTGTGTTGTTCATTACAATTAGTATTAGTCTGATCTTCATACAAATTTTTCCAGAGTAAAAGCATATGTCTTATGGTAAACAATGCTTGTTCACCACCGATACTTCGTAATTCAAGATGCGCTTTTACATAAAGAAAATTTAAATTATCTGGATATTCTTCTAATACACTGTTTATTAAATGCAATGCTTCTGAATATTGTTTATGAGCTGATAGTAGTAATATCAATAAATGCAAGGATGGAATGTGTTCTGCCCGAAGATTTAACGCAATTTTAACATGAACCATTGCGTCGTTAATTTGTCTGTTAATTGCATATTCATGAGCTAAATAGTATTCTGCCAAATGATCATTTGGATCACACTGTTGCGCCCTATTAAATAAATATATAATATTATAATATATAATTTATTTTTTAATTTATACTTAATTGTGCATACTTTTGAAAACATTCCAACGCTGTTTTAGTATGGTAAGTTTTATCCATTTTTACTATAGTATTTGTAGCAAGAATACTATGACCAATACCAATATAAAGATGACATCTTGATTGCATTCCTTGAGAATTTGATGTTTCTCTTTGAAGTGCTTTTTGACTCCATTCGATACCTTCTTTTATCTGTTTATTCAAACATGTTTTCAATATATTACTTTATGCAATTTGTATATAAAACTATAATATAAATCTTACCATATTTAATTGTTCATAACATAATCTCGCGGCTAAAAGACAGGGCATTACTTTCTGTGGAGATAATCTAGTTACCACTTTTAAAACCCTATATGCATGCATATATCTGCCCATACTAATTAAACATAATGCACACTGAGTCCATACATGAGCTTCTTCATGAGAAAATTTCATTGCTCTTTCAAATGACTACGAAAATATAACATTAAATTATATCTTAATCCTGAACAGTTTATTTGATTTTAATATAATTACCTCATATAACAAATCTACTTGACTCCATCTCACAACAACTACTGTGAGGAGATCATATACTGCAGTAGCATTTTCAAAAGCATGTATTCTTGCATCTTTAAATTCTGGAGATTGACTAAGCACAGCATCTCTGACCGCCATAGCTTCACTTATTAATAATAATAGAATTGTTTCTTCATATTCATTTCTTGGCACAAACATATTAGGACCTAAATATCTCTTCGGCTTCCAAGGTGAATCTAAGAAAGATAGTATAATGATTTAATATTTTATTTTTATCTTTAAATTATAATAACAACCATTTTATCAATAGTATTACCTGCAGAATCATTTGATGCTTCTGGAGCTTTATATTCCGCACCACTAATTCCTCGAACTAATACTTCTGCCAATTGTCTTGTTAAAGTAACTCTAAGACTTTGAGTGGTTGTAGACTCCACAGCAGATAAAATTTCCCTTATAAGTTATTGAATTTCATAAATAGAAAATGTTTATTTAATTTCTTAAATATTATTTCTAAATTGCATTATAAATAATAGCAGTATTTGTTATTGCTGTCATCTTCTTGTTATCATTTTCTTCTTTATATTTTTAATAAATAGAAACAATTAATTACCTGTAACGATTTATTGCACCTTGAATATTACCAGTTTGAATATACAATATGGGTGCCCTTTGTAGTGCTGTTTCCAAAATTGGTCCAATATGTTTTGTAGAACAATACGAAGACTGAGAGGAATATGTACCTGTTGATCAAATGATATTAAGGTATTAACTACAAAACCCAAATTTCTAGTTTTGTCACATTCCACCAACAAATCCTATATTATCACCTGAAAAAACGTAAATAAACATTATTAATGGAATATTCTTACAAAATAAATTTATTTTAATGCTTGGCATTATTATTTTTTATTCAGTGAATATTCCTACTGTTAATTATTCATACACTCATTATTTATGTAATAATTAAATATCAATTAGCATTATGTGATGAAAGAGAATATGTTAAAAAGGATCATCACCTGCATTGTTACTATTTATGGTAGACGTGCCATTTTGATGTTGCATTGCAAGTTTGTCTTGTTCTTGTAAATAAACCAATGTTAAATCTCCAGCAATTTCATAACATTTGACGATCTGCTCTTGCCATTCTACTATTTTATATTTTGATTTGGAATTTGGTGGTAACTTTTCTAGACAAAGACCTGTTATAAATAAAATAATTTATTAAAAGGAACTATTATCTAAAAATTAGTATGAAATAATAATGAACGTTAATATATTTTTGATATTAAGGTATATATTTTTAAGCATAGAAATAATATATTTATAAAAATAAAAGTACTATTTTAAGCAGATGTATTTTACAATATTTTAATTACATTTATTACAAAGTTTATGAAACACAAATACATCAAACAAATTATTTACAAAGATTAAATAATCTAAATAATTATGTTTCAATTTTTTTTAAAAAATAAGTTATTCGACTAAAGTGCAGTTATTATGTAAATATTATCGATTAAACATGCAATATCTTTTTGTATGTTATAAAATTAATTGAAAGGTATGATATAAAATATAATTAATGGATAAAAAACATCGAATATTTATCATGCAACGTAACATTAAAAAAATGCAAGTAAACAATTAATCTGAATAGAGTTAAGGAAACATAGTTACCATTAATATAACATCTTTCCTTTTTTTGGATTGTTGAAATTGATACAATTAAGCATGAAGCTGGTATTGACAAGACAATACATATTTCAAACATTTTAAGAAGTATAGTGGTAAAGCATACACTTTAATAAATAGCTAATACACTTACACATGGCAAATAAGAGAAATAAAAATGAAGCAAAGTACAAACCTTCAATTGCGTATGACTCAGCAAAAATGCGCAGTCTTCGGCAGGATAAATGTTTCGCTGTGTTTAAAGTAAACAATCTTTCTTTCTCTAAGTTGTATATTAGTTGTGATATTAAACAGATTACAAATGTTTCCAAAAATCATTGCTCGTGTAACTACTAGATTTGGATTGGGTATTACCTTAGGACTGATGAGAAAGTATATACTTAAGAAAGTTTAGACTACCAATAAGAAAAAAAAATGCAATCCTATAAATTTTGTTAGAACATTAAGTGCAACACTATTCAATTCAGCATAAATTTAATGGTCTAAAGTACAGAAGTATTAAAAAACAAATTTGTTAAGTGAAATATATGACACCAAACTATGATAGATATAAATCATTCCTTTATTTAAATGGCAAGCTATTATATGTAATATTAGAAATAATAATGCACTAGTACATACTAGCAACGTATTAAATAATTTAGAAGCTAATTGATGCAAACCTTTAATTGCATATGACTCTGCAACAACACGCAGACTTCTACAAGGTAATGGTTTTTCTGTAAGTGTGTGCAATTCAGCTTGTTGATAATGTTTGAGAGCTTCTTCATACATTCCCATTGCATAATGTAATTTACCAAGTAACAAATGTGCATCCAGTACAACCAAAGCCTATAATTTAAAATGTTACTTAATAATTACTCGTACAAAATTTTAAAATAATTAAATTTTTATCTTTCATTCACTTAAAAATAGTTAACTAAAATTATAATTACCTGTTTATCCTTTTCATTTGCTGCAAGAATTAAGTACTTTCTAGTTTCTTGTAACCCATTTCTAGCTTTCCCAATGTTAGCATCTATAGGTGGAGTTTGTTCTAAAAAACTTTCTAATCTTCCTTCTCCACATAAAAAATTTGCTAAACATTCTAAAATCAAAAGCATTTATCAGTATGTAGATTTACACATATACTTCTAGTTTATATATTTTAGCATGAAATCAAACTATCTTGACAATGTTGTAATATTTATAAATATGAAATATTTATTAAATATAAATATAAATATTTATTTTTTAATAGTAACTAATATAAAATCTCAAGAGAGTTTATTATTTAAAATTTTGACAATAAAAAAAAGTTCATGAAAAAGATAGAACCTTTTCAGAATTAAAGATAAATTTATATGGGACATGTACATAATTCTTATTGATCATCTTATTGACATTAGTAAAAATCAGATGTGTTTATTAACTCGCTCGTGACCTCAAATTTCAAAAAATGATTGAATGAAAAAAACTTAATGTCAAATAACATTTCACATACATATTTGACCTTTGCTCATATAGAATCCTTACGATTCGTGACATGACTTAACGACTTTTTTTTACATAAACAGATTACGAAACTCGTGACGTGATCCTATAGAACTTGATCAAATCTTTCCTTTAAAAAAAAAAATTCTTAAAATACACAAGTATTGTAAGTTAAATGAATGAAAAAAGAGAAATATTTACCATTGCTAGGGTACTGTATTTTCAGGTGTTCTGCCAATTCTATAACCTTTTTCCAATTTCCTTCCTCGCGGTTTTTATCGATTTCAGATTCAATTCGGAGGGTGTGTCCTTTTTTACTAGTCATTCTAATTCACGTCGGAAAAAGAATGATACACGATATCAAATGCTTTCGTAATATTCAACAAGATGTCATATAATATATCGATCATCAGTGTTGAAAGCGTGGATACAACGTAAAATATGCACATATGACAACCTCTATCTCAAGCACGTGCAATACTATTTTGAACTGCCTGTCACGTCATTGATTCTGTGAAGTGTAGATACGGTGCATCGTGAAACTTACTAATTAAAAGTCAGCGAAATTGTGTATCGACTGTTAATATACAAGAGTTTGATACAAAAAAAATCTCATTTTTTTTAAATTTATAATTCATACAAATTGAAATAAAACTTATAATTTGATGTTGGTATTTATTATGTTGAAAATTAAATTTAATTTAAATATAAATATATACAATAGAAACAACTATTTTTTTAACTGTATTTATTAAAATTATTTGATTTTACAATTGTAATAATAATAAAAATAAATTTTCTTTCATCTTTTTTAATATACATATTCACTTGTATATATGTATATATAATATATCAACCATATTATATAAATATTTTATTTATACTCTATCATTTCTTGTACTCTCTTCTTAATCCCTGAAGACTAAGCTTCAATTGAGTCTTTTTAAATGGCAGTTTGAAGATTATACTATCCTATTTTCTTTAAAAATTTTTTTATATCGTTTTTTCCATTTATCTTTGACATCCATGATGTTATGCTGTAATTTATGTGTATTTCAGATTTTGTTATACATTACATTAACAGTATAATTTCATTAATACAAATAATGTATTTCAATTACATAAAAATTACAACCTGCAATATATGTACTCCTCGTTGCGTAAGGACAATGAGTTCTTTCATTCCATCATGAGTAATATCCATATAACATATAGAATGTACAGGAGCGTCAAACAATTTTCTAATGATCAATTCCCATGTGTCGTTTATGAAACAAAAAATAAGTACTTCTTGACCATAGGTTCCTAAGAGTATTTCATTTTGACCATCCATATTTATGTCAGCAATACAGGAACATAAAATGCAATCAGATGTTTCACTACCATTTAATGTTATATCTTCATCCATCCCGTTATTTAGAACATCCCTAATCAACGAAAATATATGATTGTTTTTGACTATATATAATACAATATTAACTTACATAAAGACAACCGCATTATTTGTATTTACAACAAGAACATTTAGCTTTGTTTCTTGATCATTTAAAAAAGATTTACAATCTGTAACAAATGAAAATACTTATCAGTTTTAATTTATAATCAAGTTTTCTTTAGGATATACTTTAATATGTGTAATAAAACTTACTATTAGAGTTAAGGAAACAAGGTTTCTCAATATTATTTTTAAGTGAAAAAATGGATACATTGGAAATAGGTCTATCATATCTCAATTTCCAACTTTGGCAAATCTTTAATTCTGAAATATTAGTTATAGCTATATTGACTAAACCACATTCACAACCGGTTACTGTCAATCTCCTAAACAAATTAAAATTGAATATTAGTTGCTATAATGTAATACATAAAGATCTGTTTAATATATATTATACCAATTATAATTATCATAGTAGTAAATATTAATCCATATTGCAATTCCTTGGATATCATGTAATTCTGGAAAATACTTTTCAATGGATGATTCACTGTAACTATGATTTGACTTATCTTCTCTGATCATGTGTATTTTATAATCACTGCCAGAAAGTAACCAAACGACCTAAAATCTTAGGAAAAGTTATAATTTTGCTACTAATTTATAAAATAGCATTTACCATTACTTATTATTTATTTAAATTTTATATTCTTAAGCAAAGTTAGAAAAATCATTATTAATATGAAAAAATTACCTCATTAGGAGCATTTTGTTGAGGTAATATGGTATGATATAAATGATATGGTGTATATGCTAATTCCACCATTAGACAATTTTGTGCTATAGCTTCAATCGAACTTCCTTCATCTCCCTCACCGTCTATAGCACCTTCTGTGTATATATTTAAATATCTTTCTACAGATGTATCTGTGCTTGCTTTTAAGATAGTTATTCCTATTACAAATCCATCACCACTATCAGACTTATTGTAAGCATCAATGGAAATAATTTCTGCACCACCTAATTAAATAAGTAAGAATTTTTAATTGAATATAGAAAACATTGTTTTTACATAATGTGCTAATGTTTAAAATTACAAACTGGGAATATATGTAAAAAGTAGTTCTTTAACCAATGGTCTTAAATGTAGATTTGGCATCAAATGATATTCACAAGAATATATTTTTCTTTTCAAAGAAGCCACCAATACTTTATTAGAACCATTGATGGAGCATAATTTAGTCATTGAATAAATGTTTCCCTGTGACGTTAAAGGAAACCAGTGTGCATCTTTTAAATTATTCATGATAATATCACAGAAACAAAATCGTATTAAAAAAACATAGTCATTGAATTGTTGTGTAGTTTCAATTACATCATGTTTATCAAAAACAAATAAATCAAATTAAATATTTATTCAACTTTGAAAAATCATTAAAGGCGTTCTTCTTATATTGAATTATAATGACATATAATAAAATTTATATTTATTTATATTTTATGTTTAACTTTCTTTTAATAACCTTAAATTAAAATTTAAGGTTAGAAATATAAAATTCGTTCGAAAATCTACAAAATTACGCATGTAATCCTCGTATCAGAATTTAATCTTCTGCTTAACAATGAATATTATATATTAAGTATAATAACACATTACATTAAAAATAAATTAAATATAAACATAAAGAAACATTTATATATGTACAGATGTTCATTCAATATCTATTATCTTTTTTTAATTTTACCAAATATAATGTTTTGTTACAAGAACATTAGAGAACATTAAATATTAATTTTATAAAATTTTTTATATTTTATATTTTAATGTATAATCATTGACTAAAGATACGATAGACTGAATTATTAAATGGGACTTTGTGTTTGAAGTACCAATCAGGAAAAAAAATCACTGGTTTTACTCTACATTTAACAATGACAGGTTGGAAAACTATATCAAGTAAAATTGTACATGTAAGACAAGAATAAGCAACTAGCAGCTAGCGTTACGCCAAGTACAAACGAGCGGTGATTCTTTTGGAAGAACAGAAATATAAAATTCTCTTAGTCTTCTTTTT
The DNA here is from genome assembly GCA_903986555.1 of Heterotrigona itama. Classification (NCBI taxonomy): domain Eukaryota; kingdom Metazoa; phylum Arthropoda; class Insecta; order Hymenoptera; family Apidae; genus Heterotrigona; species Heterotrigona itama. Next base: position 222,913 of record CAJDYZ010006842.1, read on the forward strand.
GTGAGAAAAAGAACTTTGTGCTTCTTTTTAAAACACTACTATTGACAATTTGTGGCAGACAAGGCTCGTCTGTACCGGGCTTAATTTGTGCGCCTAAATAATAATTAATAATTATACTAAAGAATTAAATTTAATTGTAAATTATATTGTATATCTTTTTAAATTCATTGAATTTAAACCTTGAGAAAGAATCCTTAAGAAAGAATTCAAAGTTGTTTTATTATTCATCCTTCCACTGTACTCCATTTGATTATTTTTCACTACTATTTTCAAAAATTAAAATAAATTCCTTGTTCCTTGTAGATATTACGTTTTTATAATATTTCCACATATATAAGATTTCAAGGATTATTTTAAAATCCACGTTATTCAGGTTTATAGACTTCACTTCGAGCTTTTCAAATGTAGTTAATAGACAATATTTACGAAAGATGTATAGAACTGATATAAAGCGAGTATATAACGTCAGTAATAATTGAAATTAAAACTAAATTCTTTAAAAAATTATTAAGTCATTCTGATTTTTATGTCAGTAATGTGGAATAGGTGACAGCCTTTATTACTATGTACTTCGAACGGTTTTCCTATTACAGTAATTAATAATTTGGTAATTTTAAGTTTTTGTTGTTCTATAACCTTTATTAATTCAAGACAATGATAAATGTTGTAATTTCTATATTTTTTGCAAACTAAAATTACATTCACACTGTTGGTTTTTTATTTATAATTTTAATTTTATTTTCAACTCTGTTTTAATTTTATTTTCAACATATACTAAATTATGTAGAATTTATGTAAAAATAATTATATTAGAATCAAAGATTAAGTTGAAATCGTCGACAGTTGTGAATAGTCATGTAAATAAAAAAGCGTTCATGTTTAATTTAATAAATAATTTTTGGCGCAGATGTAACATTATTCAACATTTTAATGCAGTGCTTAATAACCTGCCTAATTCAATATAGTAAGATGTGACACGGTTAGGTGACTCCTAAACATGAAACACGAAGAAGCATTGGACGAAATATAGCTTGTTGTGCTATTTACAATTAGTCAATGATGGAGCATAAAAAAGCATTGAACACAGACAAAGATCATAAGGTATACCTGCATCTGTTATTGGATGTCTGATCTATCCAAGTTAGTCAGTAGTAATCATTAACTAAGAATAGGACAGGCATGACATCATATAGAATTTCATGACACTTGTTCTGAAACATCGATTGTTAAAAAACAATAAATATATTATTTATTTTGTATTTCATTATAGATGATCTTGTCTGTGAATCTATCTTTTCTCCTGCGTCAATAATATTAGATCAGAAATGAATTTCATTTCATTGAATTTGTGATGAGAAATGAAAAAAAAATTTTTGCTTAAATTTCAAATTTATAAAAAATAAAAATTAAAAAAGAAAATCAAGAAAAAACAAAGGAAAATAAGATGTTAATTAAAGGATATGTTAAACGGAAATATTAGTAGTTCATGATTTATTGCAATATTCGATGCAATATCTAATCGAGATATATCGACTTGCTCAATTTTACGAGTTCGGAAGAAGTGATGGATTCTTCTTCCGTAACCATACTTAGAAGAAAAGAGTAAGGTACGCAGGCTATGAATATTTTTTTCAATTTCATTATTCAATTCTCTATAAAACATATTTTTTTCTGTATTTTTGCGAATATAAAAAATCTTACGATTTCAATAAATATTTACTAGTAAATTAAATTTTGTGGAAAATTTAAAGTATATATGTTTGTTGTCGGTCACGTGTTTTGAGGTTAGCGTAGTATGCTTAACCCTGTTTTATGGACACAAAATTAATTATTAAATAATATTATGGACATAAAGTTAATTATTAAATAATATTTAATCCATTTCTTTTTGAACATCAGGCAAATCGAAAGAATTCTATTAAACATAATATTAAATTGTTCGTTATTATATAGTTGCACGTCTTTTAGTTGCACAATTTTTGATGATTCTTAAATATATTATAGAAATCAATATTTTGAATAATTTTTTCCTATGACAGGGATTTTCGGAATCTTTTAGTTTACAATGATATTCTGCCTGTACTTGTGTCTAAGTTAATATGGGTTGTCAGCCGTTGTAAACCTATTTTAAGGTCAAATTTTGTTATTGTATTGTATTCTATTCATCAAAAAAACAAAAGTCTTTGAGGAACCACGGATTGAAAATAAACCGTTTTCATAGAAAATGATGTTTATATTTATTTTTACTTTTACTTTTCTTATTTACAATTTACTTTTCTAGAAATCAGATATACTCAGATGCAGTATAAATGTCTTGATATTAATGAGGACAATGTGAACACAAGAATACTGTCTCTATTTTTTTTTTTTATCTTTTATATGATAGATTTCACACAATTAAAATCAAAATATCTTCTGAACTAGTAGTTTTCAACTACTAAAGTAGATTAATACATTTTTACAGAGAATTTCAAGCTACATTGATTAGTAGATAAAAGAATATGTATGATTTCATTTTTAATAATTTCAAGTTTTTTTTTTTTTATGGATCTTTACTTACCCAAAAGTGTAGAATCATGCTGTGGTGGTCGTGACAAGTAATTTCATTCCACTCTGTACAAAAATGGCGCTTTGAAAGCACAACAGTAATGATTCTCAGTAATCTGTTTATATATTAAAATATACACTATTATTATTAAACAAAAAATGAGAGTTAGGTTTGGGTTGATTTTATTTGATTGTCTTAGGATGGCTGGCAACCTATACTAATGTATACGCTTCCATGGACACTTAAGTATAAATAAAATATCATTGTAGTGATACCAACAGTTTTTTGTGAATATCTAGAAAACTAAGAGAGTTCGACATTATCATGAGAGAAAAACATTGTTCAGAATGTTGATTTCTACAATAATATTTAATGATCATCAAAATTTGTGTTGAGGATGTACAACTAAACTACTATTATACTATACTACTATACTACAATACTACTACAACTATATAATTAATATTATTTATTTTATCATTTACTAATTTGCAAATTTCATTTTTTTGTCAATTTCAAACAGAATGGCGGACAGTGCTCCAGCCGCGCGTGGAGGTTTTCGTGGAGGATTTGGTTCTCGTGGGGGAGGTGATCGTGGTGGCCCAAGAGGTAGAGGGCGTGGAGGCAGAGGACGAGGCCGTGGTCGTGGACGTGGCAAGGAAGACAGCAAAGAATGGGTTCCCGTGACTAAACTTGGACGTCTTGTCAGAGATGGAAAGATCGAATCTTTGGAACATATCTATCTTTTCTCTTTGCCTATTAAAGAATATGAAATTATTGACAAATTCCTTGGAGTTGAATTAAAAGACGAAGTATTGAAAATCATGCCAGTACAGAAGCAGACTAGGGCTGGGCAGCGTACTCGTTTCAAGGTGACATTACATTTATCTGAAGTTCAATGTTATATTTAAATATCTCAACATTCAATAGAGATCTCATTAATAGTACTTATTTTATAGGCTTTTGTAGCTATTGGTGACTATAAGGGCCATATTGGTCTAGGTGTGAAATGTTCCAAAGAAGTAGCCACTGCTATCCGTGGTGCTATCATTTTGGCTAAGCTTTCAGTCGTACCAGTACGACGTGGTTATTGGGGAAACAAAATCGGTGATCCTCATACTGTGCCCTGCAAAGTCACTGGCAAATGTGGATCAGTTCAGGTGCGTCTAATTCCAGCACCAAGGGGTACAGGTATTGTATCAGCGCCTGTGCCGAAGAAACTATTGCAGATGGCTGGTATAGAGGATTGCTATACATCGGCTAGAGGATCCACGTGTACTCTTGGCAATTTCGCAAAGGCCACCTATGCAGCTATTGCTAAGACCTACGCGTATTTGACACCAGATCTCTGGCACGATCAGGCTTTAAGAAAAGCTCCATATCAAGAATTTGCAGACTATCTGTCAAAAACTCATAAAGTCGTGGGTGGACAAAGACCTGCTGAAGTTGTCTAAAGAAATAAACCTTCATGCGAAGTTTTAATTGTAATTAGTGTTTTTCTTCTTCCCTAAACTTATATTTTTATAGGTACTTCACAGGTAGACTGAATATTTATGCACTATGAATTTTTAAAAGCAATTATCGAGCTCGATTGAAAAAGAAACTTTGGCTGAAGTGTAATTTTTCTTTCTAATTTGTTTCAGGGCTATTAAAAACGAAAATGATTATTTTTGACAAAAATGAATAGTTTTGAAAATTCAGCCAGATGATACTGTAGTAGCCAGACTACAAAAGTTTCATCTGAATATATATTTTGGGGGCTATCTTAGATTCTTAATGATGCAAATGATAGTCATTTGTGATTTAAATAAAAATTTTTGAAATAATGATCGATTTCTCTTAAAGAGAAGTAGTATTGGAATATTGTAATATCCTAATACTAGTAGAACTATATGCGAATGTGGGATCCGACTGGTATGTCAAATTCTAGTGGACCTCGCAATGATGACGATTATGATGACAAGAGTGAGATTGTATCTGTGGCACGATTGGCTGTACCGATTCGAGTCTCGATTTGGATATTCTATCGCATCTTGCTTAGTCGAATTTAAAGGCCGAAACTTTCGATGGTCCGTACAATCATCGACACGAGAAAATGGGAAGCGTATCAACGAAATTGCTGGGAGGAGGAAATCATCAAGTAGTATAATGAAAAACGATGATTTATACCGGTATAGTCTGCTCCTCGAAGTTCCTTATTAATTGGAGATTCCTTGTTTGAGGTCTTCATCTGTTGCATGATGATCTCTCTCGAATATTTGAAAATTTGAATGGGTATCTGTCTTACTTCTGGAATATATATTTATACCCAGAGGAAAATTTTTGCAGCTGGGTTACTCGCCAGCTTGGAATGTGTCTAAACTTTTGCAGGTGGAACGCAAATACGTTCTAGTGGTTCCATTACTTTGATCCGTGGAGTTGGTAAATTCCAAGAACTCCGTTCGAGGAATTTAACGAGGGAAAACAGATTTATAATTTATGTGTGTTTATGCAATATGTGATAGTAGCATTTTTTGGAGATGAATTTAACTACCTTGATGAAAATGACTTAAGACGTGACTTTGTTGATTTTAAATTTTAAATTGTAGTTAATCTATGATGTATTGATTTTCTTAATGAGTTTCATTTAGAAATTATTAATTATCGCACTAGAGAAAGCCAAAATATCATGAAATAGCTCAAACATCTGTGATTCGTATGTATCATATTTATTCATAAATTTAAAAATTGCAAAAAAAAGATAATGCATACATTTATTCTAATGTTAATTTTCAACTAAATTATGCATGAAACTTCGATAAATTATAAAATTAATAAAGAATAATGATATGAAAATAATAGATCAATAGTGGATCTATTTGCATAATGCAATAATAATCTATAGCATCAATTGTCTTCCTTATGTATTTTTTTTGCAATTATTGATTGCATAAATGATCTATGTTTTATTTTTTCTGATACTTAAGAATTTAGTAATTAACTTTAGAATATATTTATCAAATGAATCAATATAATTTATTCAATATAAAAATAATCAATTTTCAAACATTGACATATAATTATTACGACTTGAAATATATACTATATAATATATGTACTATATATATACTAATAGATTAATCAAAAATTTTATTTTAGCGAAAATATCAACAATATATCAAGAATCGATAATTTGTTTATCTGGCCCATTTGAAAATTTTCCAGATAATCTAATGTTCGTAAAAACTGTACATTTGTCGGACCTACCTGCTTCACTTAAAAAAAAAAATCCCATTTACAAATATCTCAAAGTGCCCCATTTTTAATCTCCCTTTGAAATCGTTGAATATTTTTTTTATATGTTTACTATTTTGTTTTGCTATTATAATAATTATATAAACATATAATAATAATAATTTGTTTTGTTATTATGATTAAAGTTGATCTGCCGCCGGCATTAGTATTATCCGACGTACACGAGACAACAAGATTGCACGATCGGACTTCGTACGCCATAGTGGCTCTGAAAAGAGCCGATTGTATGTCACAGTTGAGCTAAGAAAATATTCAAATTGTCAACCTTTTACTTAGATAGATGTCTTTTGTCTGGATATCGCTGTTCGTGACGACGTGCCGCCTTCATAAAAATATCTTCACTTTAGTTCTAAGTAAATAGTCTTATTCACGATTTTCCTTCGGAAAATAATATTGGCGTCGTTTAATTAATAAAAGTTTTAATAATTAAAGATCACCAAGGTGAACGAATTGAAAGTTACGCACCAACGAAAGTTGCATAAGGCAACTGTTTTGCTTAGCTTTCGCAATTCGTACGACTAATAATAGATCAAAATAAACCAAGTATTTACAAACAACAGAGGAGAGATATACGTATCGTAATTCAACCTCTCTCTCTCTCTCTCTCTCTCTCTTGCCTGCTTCAATACACTAATGCTGGCGGCACGTCAATTTTAAGAGCTTGAATCTCAGCTTATGTAAAAAATATACATATGTAGGTAGTGTTTTGAAAATGTCTCAATGTTAGCTATAATAGTATATAGCAAAAAACGTAGGTTCCAATTTAAAAATTCAACATTCATCTTTGCCGACTTTTTCAAGGTTATTGCAACTTTTGTTTCTTCATACGTTTCGAATCTTTTGAGAAATTTGAAATGGGATACCATTTGTATACAATATAAAATCCATCTTTTGATTTTTTTTAAATCAAATATTTTGTTCAAAAATTTTTTATCAGTCAAATTACTTTTTAGAGATTTTTCTATGGCAGAAGATTTATCTTTCTCTTTTTTTTTTTGCATTATTACTGATGATATTTGCCTTAATCATTGACAAATGGTTGACCAGAAATTAATGGAATATCGTACGTCAGTGATATTTCCCTTTACACTAACAATAAGATACTCAGAGAAATCCAATATCGAGATTAATCGTGTGCGATCGAGCAGGTGACCTAAATACCGCGGTGTCATTTAAACCAACATAGATATGGGTACACAAAACCGTAAAGAATACTTGTAATACTTGGTTCTGTTCTACAATTCTCATAGAATCTAATTTCACTGAATTGCAAAATACCATAACTAAAAAAAAAAAAAAAAAAAGATTAAATATTATTCTACCACTGTGTTACAACAAAATTGCTAAATAATTTTTTTAGTTTAATTCTATCATCATATTAACTACATAATTAAAATCAACGATGAGAATTTACCATTACAATTTTCGTCCGGTGAATCTGATGGAAGTTTAGCGTTATAAATGAATATTTAGATATAAGAGTTGTTCCAACGTATGTAATGTACAGCAATTAGTAAATTGGAGAAACACTTTTACACGGGGATCATGCAAAACTACGAGAAACTCGTTTATCAAACGCGTATATGTACATATACATATATACATATACATAATATATATATATTTTTGCCTTTTTTTTTTTT
>CAJDYZ010006851.1:7598-17889 GCA_903986555.1 Heterotrigona itama
TATAGTAGGTACACTTACATGCACATGCACATGTACATATACATTTATAGCAATAAAATTCTCATATCTGTTTTCTTTTACTTTAAACTCATGTTACTAACAATGTAAATGTTCACAAGTAAATCATAATTAATAAATTAGAACTGACTATTTTATAATGCATAACTTGTGTATTATAATAGAGTATAAAGTATATTATAATATGTACATAATATAAACTAACTATATTTTTTTATAAATAAACAAATGTTTTATTTAAAATGTAAATAGTATAGACCTAATATTGTATATATCTAAAACATAAAAATATTTATATCAGTATTTTTTTTTTGTTTTAATAGTCTTAAATTGATATATAAGTATGTTGTAATGTATTTTATCAACAGGAATAAATTGCACGTGCTTATATCAGACACCATGCCATTTCATTTACCAATTTGTGAAATTAATCCAAATCGCAACCTCCTTTCTACTTTACATAATTTTATGAAGGTAAAGTATTATTTTATGATAGATAAATTATGATACTTTGTAAGTATATAATAATTTTGTATTATAATTTAATTTAAAATATAATGTAATTTTGTATTATAATTTAAATTGTTTAGGAATTATTTGGAAATGGAGTTGCACAACATAAACCACATGGTATACTTTCCATAGAATTTAGTGGAGGACAAGGAGGAGATGGACTTTGTTTAACGTTATTAGTATCATTTAAATTACCTGTGGAAGACGTACCTGCTACAGGAAAATTCATTTGGCATGAGTTACCCGAAAATCTCGCGACAAGTATTACTTATCGTTTACCACGAAATATGACGGTGCCTTTAAATGTTATACGATGATTAAATATGCATAATGTACAAATGTACATTAAATATACACAGTGTAATTGCATTTCAAATTTTATATATACAAAATTAATTTATTTTTTCTTAAGAATAAGATAAAATATTCTAGGATTGGCACACCTTTAATATTTTAATTATAATTACTAAATTCTTAACTTTTAAATTATTGAAATCGAATTAGAAAATTTCTTATCACATCATGTTACAAAGAAATTTTATAATTGAACACAAAATACTTGGCATACACGTTTATACGCACGTTTATACGCATTCTAGATATATACAAACCAGATATACTCATTAATATCTAACAATTTCTAACTAAAACAATTTTTATGTTATACCTTTACATTTTTCCTAGTCTGTACCAATGACTTTTTAACAAGAATAAATATATAGTATACAACTTGCATACAAGTTAATAACATGATATTATTAATACTAATTATATATTATATATAAATGTATTTTGTTAGAGAAGCTATAGGCACTTTCAGTTAGTATCAAAAATTTTGCGAGATCTCTTTACTTGAATCAGAGATGAGAATAAAAATAATTTAGATAAATCTGGAAAACTGACTTTCTGAGATTAGAAATTTATTTTTATGTATTATAAAATATTATAAAAAAGTACTATTATTTGCATTCCAGATACACACACGTAAAGTGTATAAATGTAATAAATTTTCGAAATAACGCTCTAACATTAATATGCAAATATATTTGAAATTGTAAAATAATAGTCTAAATTCGAAAGGTCAAAATATATTAAATATACATCACATTATAGAGATATGTATTTAACTAATACTTAATAGAAAGTTTGAGATAATTTTTGATGTTTGAATCATATTTTTTAAAATTTTTGAAGTATTTAAATAGCTTAAGTAATTTGTAGTTTATATAATATTTATTAACAATGTGTAACTAAAATAAAAAATTAATTGTAATTTAATATATTTAAAACAATTTCTATATATTTTATAACAAATAAATCACTAAGTCAGTATTTAATACAAATTTATTTAATATTTCATTAAAAAGCACAGGGTATGTTAAGAGTATGAGTATGAAAACTTAGATTTATATATTAGATTAAATTAAAAAATTTTTAATATCACAAAATATAAATAAACATTTATAAAAAATCTTTCAGTTCCATCTTTAGCTTATCTTCTACATAACAATAGTAGAAACAAATTTTATAGAGATGTATATGTTTTTCAATACTGCATTGTTTGAAATATAATAAAAAGCGATTTTAAAATACTTAATTGAAATAACATAAACAATAAAATGAATAAAAAATTCAATAAAAAATTGTAATTTTTAAGTAATTTTATCGTATTATATAGTAATACATTCACAAATGCTTAATACGTAAAATTGCACATATTTTCAATTGTATTTGATGTGTCAAATATCAAACAGCTTTTACTTTTTACAATATAAAACTTATATGTAATTTCAAAAATATATATTTATATATCCATAATCATTAATCATTAAGAAATTTAAACTCTGATAATACATTTTTACAGCAATTATAATTATAAAATAAATCTATAAAAGTAGTGTCATTAAAGTATTTATTAGTACTTAAGTTGATGTTGGTGTTAAAACACCAACTGCATTTATTAATTCGTCATCATTACTTTCATTCTTTATAGGAACAATGTTATTTTCAATAGGCATCGGTTTAATATCAGTACTGTGGGTCAGTGGTAAATTATTGAATGAATTTATAGATGTAGTATTACTGAGATTTGCAGCACATACTGTTTGCTTTACATTGTTTTCACATTGTTTAATGCTAGTGTTAATATTTACAATATGTTTTTTCATATGAGTTGTTAAATTGCCACTATGATAAAAATCCTTTCCACAAACCTTACATTGAAATGGTTTAATTCCAGAATGTATCCTCTCATGTATTGATAAATTGCCACTATGTCTAAATTCTTTACTACATATAGCACATTTATATGGTTTTATACCTGAATGTGTTCTTAAATGAGTCGATAAGTTTCCACTGTGACTAAACATTTTTCCACAAATTTGACAACCATAAGGTCTTTCACCAGAATGTGTCCTCATGTGGATGGCTAAGTTTCCACTGTGGGTAAAACACTTTTCACATTGATTACATTTATAAGGTCGTTCTCCACTATGAGTTCTCATATGTATAAATAAATTACTTTTATGTCCAAACTCTTTAAAGCATATTTCACATTGACATTTAAGCTTTTTTCCTATATTTGAATCTGAAGAGCTTTTAGGTGGTCTTCCAGGACGATTAGATTTTATAGGAGATACAGGCTCAGAAATTATTCCTATTTGATTTGTAAACTTTGCTGCCTGCATATTTTGTGAAAATTGTGACTGTCCAGCTTTTTGGGTCATATCTATCTGACATTGTTGATTCATTTGATTCAAATTTCCTCCTTGATTAACTTGAAAAAGTGTATTATTTGGTACACAATTTTTCATATATGCTAAAGAGGTATTTCCCTAAAATATTTTGTTTGTTAATAAAATGTTACATAAATTTAAAAAAAATTATATATAATACTTATTAATACTTATTAATAATTATAATATTATAATATTGTAATATTTATATAAAACTCACTTCAGATTGAAATAAATTATATTGACCATGAATTTCATTTTTTGGATGTATATCATTGGATAACTGTGCATGATTCCAAAATTGTGATATTTCATATTTACAATCAACATCTTCCTCAATAAATGTTTGATATTTGGAATTGTTTGAAATATTAACTTTATCATCTGAATTGACATCTTCTATTCCCTCACATTCATGTTTTATTTGTACAGGATTAAACATCTACAGATGTATATTAGAAAAGAATTAAACATCTACACATGTATACTAGAAAAAAATTGTAATTGACATTTTTATATTATTTATTAGAATTAAATATTGCTATATTTTCCAAAAGAAGGAATCTAATAAACATCATGGAATAATTATTTAAAAGATAAACAACTAAACATTTAAAATTCGTGTAAAATACACATACATTTTAGAAAAAATATTTTAGGATTAATATCCACTGTGCTATAACTTGCAATTTTTCATAATTTGATCAAAAAATCGATTTTAAAAGAAACAACATGACACTATCACTTCATCACAGCTATATTTTATACATATATACGTGTAATGAAATAATTATTTATGAATATTTTTTAAAATATCATCTAATACATTTAGGGTGTTGTTTTATTAAGTTATATTAGAGAGTTGAATTTGTTTCATAAATAATATAAATTTATACCATGACACAGTGCCATCTAAGAAAATTATGTTGTCTTGTGAAAAGATACACTATTTAATTTTCGAATTCAATAGAAACTAAGTCTTCTAAACATTTTTAAACTTTAAAAAGATTTAATTTAAGTTGGGATCATATTTATATATACATAAAGACTATTGACAATACTTTTTTTGATTCATTATGTACATATTCATTGTGATAAAAATAATTTTTTTTTTCAATCTAAAATATTATTTATTATCCTTTACAATTCTTATGTTATTGATTATAAACTATTACTTATAATAAATTATATATTATATATGAAAATATCTACAAAATCTGTAATTTGCATATGAAATCAATAACATAATACAAGTAAGGTATAATACATAAAAGTAAAAATCAAATATATTGTATATAAATGAAAAAAAAGAATAAAACATTCCTGGTTTAATCTTATTTATAAAATATATTGTAATTATATAATCATATACATATATAATTTAATACACATACAAGTAGACTAAGCTAATTAAACATATATGGTCTAACAGACACGAAACTAGAAGTTTAAAAAATTTAAATTGTTCAAAAAATTTGAGAATTTTTTTATTAAACTTTAGACTTTCAATAATTTATATAAATGCTAAAAGATGAAAAATATTTGTAATTGTATATTTTTTAGTAAAATTTATGACTGATTTATTTGCATATAGAGTGCGCTGTGTATTACCATGTCATGTTTCACTTTAGGAATCCTATTTTGTATTTCATACATTTCAAGATACGGTGAACAACTATATACGTTGTATACAAAACAAAAACGTAAACATTTTGTACCAAATAATTTTGGATATATTTAAAAATATATATACAACATAGAAAGTTATATATATCCAACAATTTATTTTTTTCCAGTATTATAATTTTGAACAAAGTATGAATAAAAATAAAAGTTTTGTGATGATATTAAATCAAAATATATTGCCATAAAATTTATTTAATTGAAAAATCATGAATTAAAATAAATTCAAAATGTATAAAGATAATAATACATTGAAGTGATTTGAGTAACTAAATTGAAATGTAAAGTTATACATTATGCCTGGTGGAAGACGTAATGCTGCTAATAGAAATGGACAGATCAAATCTCAAGCTAATTTTTCTGTATCTTCAAATATTGGTATACGAAGTAATAGCGGAGAAAGAACAGCTGGAAGTGGTGCAGATGACAAAAAGTCAGAAGAATTTTGTGGAATAAAAGCACCAAAACATGTACCTGTACCACCTGTACCTGTGGGTGGTCATTTAACTTTTGAAGCTTTGTCTTTAGTTGTGTCAATTATTGCAGCTTCTTTACAAATGCTTAATTTATATAGAACTGTTTGGTGGTTACCTCATTCTTATAATAATTATAGTATGGTAAGGTGGTTTTAAAATATCTTATATTACTTTATATCATATTTGACTTCTTCATTATAACATATTTTTTAAAACTATATATAACCATTCATGTCTTATAAAAACATAGAATTTTAAATTTTTCAGAATTTCTATTTAATAGATCCTTATTTACTTATATTTATTATAACTATGATTGCAAGACAATTTATTTATTCTTTATTGCGTTGGGTTATTGATATTTCATCACCAGTTCGTTGGTTATCTATTGCTCAAAAAATGATGAGGTATGAGTTTTACTATAAATTATATAAATTATACAAATATGTATTTAAGATAATTGTAATTAAGATAAATATGTATTTAAGATAAATTATGTTTCAGGATTATTTTGCTGATCATTGTGATGACTATACTGAGTTGGTGCCTCTATCGTATGGCTGAAAGGCATAACTCAATAAAGATTTTTTACTTATGTTATCCGTTTGTATTATTTTATTCAATCGTAGTTATTAATTCTAATATGATATATCAACATATTATACATATCATAAAATATAATTATATAAATATATATAATAACATAAGAATGTTTATTATTTCAGAAGTTTATCTGTATATTTTGTAATGTTTGGTGTAAGTGCAATACCTTTCTTTGATATATCAACAACATCTTTATATAGTAAAGATGAAAAGAAAAAGTTTCTGATTGGTATATAACTTGTTATATAACTATTTATATTAATAACAATAATTATATTTTCTAATTGTTGAATTCATAGATGTAAAATTTTGATTAAACCTTTTTTTGCAGACAAACCTTTACATAATTGTTTATTAAACGCATCAGCAGTCAGAGCAGAAGTTTCAACATTAAGATCGGATTTTAATCGACGTCTGAAACGTGTTTTGTTCGCATCTTCTAGTAGTGCTTATGTATGTGGTATAACACCCATTATATTTGTACCTCAACATTTACATTTTAATGTTTCATGGGTTGTGCAGCATGTTATTCTGTTCTGGCTGGAAAGAATAACTGCTCATTTTTTACATGCTTATCCTGTGAGGTATGCATTTATATAATTATGCATGTTGTATAATATTGCATTTCGTATTAATTTTATAAATTCTTTAATAGTATATATCGTATTAATTCGAGAATGTATAAATATGAATGTTGTATTGAAAAATTCATTTGCAGAAATTTGATGAATACCATAATTATTTAGGTACTGTGACGTTTTGCATAGAGCAGCATTACATCTAGGTCGATGGGTTAAAATTGAAAATCGCAATAGTCATACCTATGCTCAAGCCTGGAATGATTCTGTTTTGTGGCCTCATGGTTCAATTGTGAGACATAATAAGGAAATTTATCGTTCAGAAGGTTTATGTACTGTAGCAGAGCCAGGGAATATAGGTCATTATAGATTTTATGTACGTGATAAATAATAACGTATTTCCTTATAAATTCTACATATGAGTATATTGCGAAATTAACATATTTCAATTATTTTGTGCAGGCTATATTTAGTAATCCCACAGTGTTACTTTGTTCATTGTCGTGCTTGCAGTTTCTTCTTGTTTGTGCACAATTATTTATTTTATTACGTACAACCGATTGGTATCAAGTGTTATCAATAACATTACTTCTTATGATCAACTACTATACTTTATTTAAAGTTACTAGAGACTACCTTATTTGTTGTAAGATATATCACGCCGAACAAATAATACGAGAAAAGTCGAAAATAATTGCAAATTCTACTGTTCAATAAAAAAATATTTAAAATATAAAAAGTTGGTGTTAATGTATTTACTCTTCCTTCATTATCATTTTAACTTCATTTTATAATTTATCAATCTTACTAATTTATAGATTTATTTTTATAGGAAATACTAAATTAGAATAATGAAAAAACATTTTAAACAATGTTAAGAATATAAAGAAATAAAAGAGATAAAATGCAAATTAGTAAGTAATTGAATCATTATATGCATATGTATATTATATATGTCATTTGTTTATAGATATTTATACAAATATTTATAATTCTATTTTATTTAAACTGATTTTAGCTTTATAATTGAAAATTATAATATAGTTTATAATATTTGAGATTACCGGAGTAATGAAATATCAGAGTTCTGAAGAAATTACTGCAATATTGCCGAAACATGAGAGAATTTTCACTTGAGCATGGCTTACAGTTGGAAATCTCAAATGTTATAAAATGTGACATTAAAATTGCGAAAGCTTCGAATTTTTGAAGATAAGTATATTTGAAATGTTATTTGAAGAATTACAAAATACTTTGTGACTTGGATACTGTTGCAATACAACATTGTAACATCACATTACTTATGTAATACTACAATACAATATTTAAAATATTATTTTCAAAAATACATATGGTTTGTATCAAAAATTTTCAAATAGTATTTTAGTTATAAGATAAATTTAATCACTACGAAATACGAAAGAGTCATAAAATAATAGTAGATAATAGTAGATAAATAAAGGTGTAGAAAAACAAAATAAATTTCATTTGAAACTTTTTTTGAATGACAAATAATTTAAAAAAAAATTGCGTATAAAAAATTAAGTGGGACATATCTTATATAGTTTTCTAGCATTTTAAACAAAATTTACTTTGTTTCAGAGAATATTTGGCTACATATGAGATTTCAAGGCTTTTTTGAATAAAATTACATATTTTTATCTAGTTATGTATTATCAGATAAATTTATTGTTTTATAATAATTTAGAACAGAAATAAACGAAACAATTGTATCTTCGTACAATGTTGAGAATATCTTTTCCTCTTTTCTGTTTTCCTCATATCTTTGCCGAAAAGTCTGCAAATCAAATATAGTTATAAATTAAAATACTTTTCTGTTTTCATTTCCTCATATCTTTCCTGAAAAATCTGTAAATCAAACATAGTTATAAATTAAAATCTTTTTTGTCTTGAATGAAATGCATGTATTTTTAATACCATCACTTTATCTTATCATCGAAATTCACAAAATTGATTATCTTATCTTATTATTGAAGTTTACAAATTCATTTTTTGAAGAACTTAAATATGTACAATGCATGTGCATAATATGTATACAGCTGTGGTTACATGCATTTTAAATAGATGGTATATGGCCATTTTATTGAGGGTTTAAAAGATAAAATAACAGTCAATGTGTTATATATAAGACCAAAGAGGAAGTATAGAATAATGTGATTCGTATCCGTTATCACGATGCATTCTATTTGGAAAATATTTTTACTTTTCGTGTTTTTCTTTGATGGTACGAATTTTTTAAAAATATTTGACATTTAATTGCTTAATATTTATATGTTTACATTATAATTCACATTAATTTTTATTCGTAAATGATATTTCTGTATTTTTTATATTTTTTATAGTTTACAAAAGCGAATTAAAAAATATTTGTTTTTCATATTAAGTACTAAAAAATGAAATATAATTATTGTAAATCCCAAGTTTCTTGCATCATATAAGAGAGGCGTAAATGGCTCTTAAATCGCGTAATTTATACATGTGTAATTATTATTATTATTATACGGACTTAAAATACAATTTTCAATATTTTTATATTAAAATTTATTTATAGTGAAGAGTCAGTGTTCTGAGAGAACTAGACCAGTGACTGGTTATGTCCCCGGAGTGGCTGGTATGTCTTCAATAAATGAGACAAACTGTGTGAACGATGTAATTCTCGAGAATTCTTTTCTGTCAAATCCTGTTGAGTGTGCCCGCCCTTGTTCTGAATCGGAGACACCGAAAACATGTTACTATCATTTCGTAATTGAACGTTATCCAGTTCAGAGTGCGTAAGTATGTCTTAAGAAAGTTACAATTGAACATTTACAATTAAATAATTTAAACATTTCATAAATGTTAGAAATTCATTAAGAATTAAATTCTTTTTTCATTTAATCATTCAACATTTTTTTCTCGATATAATTGCATTGTTATCGCGATTTGTAATTGTGAAAGATACTTTTTTAAATCTCTTAATCTCTTAAGAGATTTAAATATTTTTGTTATAACACATTCTCTTTCCTTAGAGCCTGTGACCTTTGTACTCCCGAGACTGCTACTAATTCGATTTGCGCCGATTGTCAATGCGTGCCAGCCGATGGAGTACCGCGAATGGCTTTAACTGTAAATAGAATGATGCCAGGACCAAGTATACAAGTTTGTTTAGGAGATCTTATTGTGATAGATGTTACAAACAAAATTGCGGAAAACGCAATAACGATCCATTGGCATGGTGTGTTCCAAAAGGATTATCAATATTACGATGGTGTACCTTTTGTAACTCAGTGTCCAATTGTATCTGGTTCTACCTTCAGGTATCTTTCCAACTGATCTTAAAACATGTATACTTTAAAATATGTACAACAATGAAAATTATGTCTTTTTCTTTTAGATATCAGTATGTGGCAAATAATCCTGGTACTCATTTTTACCATGCTCATACAGGATTTAATAAGATGGACGGAGTTTTTGGTACTCTTGTCATACGGACTCCAAGGGAGCAAGACCCTAATAGAGAATATTTCGACACTGATTATTCAAGTCATGTAGTTATTATTAGCGATTGGATGAACGAAGAATCTACAGAACGGTTTCCAGGTCGTACGGCTAACGGTACTGGTCCGACCGGCCAACTACCTAATTCTCTATTAATTAACGGAAAAGGGCAAACAGTAAATATGTT